>NC_061161.1:55962715-56077715 GCF_022113875.1 Hydra vulgaris
GGTACAAAGACTTCAAAGAAGGCCGAGAACGTGTTGATGACTTGGAACGCTCCGGACGACCATCGACTACGATTGATGATCGCCACATCAACAAAATCAAAGAATTGGTGCTTGCAAATCGTCGGTTAACCATTCGAGACCTTGTTGACACGGTTGGAATATCATTTGGGTTGGTGTAAGCGATTTTGAAGGATCATTTGGGCCTCAGAAGACCCAAATCACGTTTGGTGCCGAAATTTCTCAATTTCTTTGAAAAAGAGTGTCGCGTTAAAGCGTGTTAAGCAATGCTTTCTGACTATCAAGACGTCTACAAACAAATTATTACTGGCGATGAGACTTGGGTCTACGCATACGACCCTGAAACAACCGACCAATCGAGTGAATACCGTGAAAAAGGCGAGCTGAGACCGAAGCAACCACGTCAAAGTCGCTTAAAAATCAAGGTCATGTTGACTGTTTTCTTTGATTATTGTGGTGTCGTGCACTACGAACTCCTTCCAACTGGGCAAACTGTCAACAAAGAATATTATTTAAGCGTTATGCGACGTTTGCGTGAAGCTATTCGCAAAAAGAGACCGGAATTATGGGCCAATAACTCTTGGATTTTGCACCACGATAATGCGCCTTCGCACACAGCACTGGTTCTTCGTGAGTTTTTGGCCAAAAACTCTACCCATGTTGCTCCACAACCACCATATTTGCCCGACTTAGCACCGTGTGACTTCTGGCTGTTCCCAAAGCTCAAAAGGCCACTCCGGGGAAATCATTTTGAGTCCATTGAAGAGATCCAACGTGAATCGGCACGCGCATTGAAGGCTATCCCTACCGAGGACTTTTCGGCATGCTTCGAAGACTGGAAAAAACGTTGGCAAAAGTGCATTGGGGCCGGGGGAGATTATTTTGAAAGGGACGATACAGATTTGGAAGAATAAATAAAGATTTTTCATTTTATAAAAAAATTCACCTTACTTTTTGATCACAGTAGTATATATATATATATATATATATATAGACACTTACTAAAGCGTGTTTTGATAAGCATTTGCTCACTTTTTCTGCTTACCTTAAGCCGTACCATTTTTTTCGAAAAAGAAGAAATAAAAAAAAGGAAGAATGATGAATAAAACAATTGCTGCCCTATCCCAAACCCTCAGTCGATATAGCAGCACTCCACTCGAGTCAGGCTATTTGTCAGTCGATGTATGTACTAAAGCCCCTAGCAGCAGGCTATTTCAGTATGACGTCAGATTGCTTACTTTAGTACGCAATACTATTTATGTGTGTATATATATATATATATATATATATATATATATATATATATATATATATATATATATATATATATATATATATATATATATATATATATACATATATATATATATATATATATATATGTATATATATATTTAAACAATTTTAAAAATGTATTCGACAAAATAGAGTGCTCAATGTTCTTAAAATAACAGAGCAATTATAAATTAGTAGAAAATCACTTAACAAAATTTTTATTTTATTTTACACTGTGTTTCATCAACAAAGACTCATCAGAAATGAATTCATCAGAATTTTTTTTTTTACACTGTGTTTCATCAACAAAGACTCATCAGAAATGAATTCATTTCTGATGAGTCGTTGTTGATGAAACACAGTGTAAAATGAAAAAAATGAAAAAAAAATTTGTTAAGTGATTTTCTACTCATTTATATATATATATATATATATATATATATATATATATATATATATATATATATATATATATATATATATATATATATATATATATATATATATATTTAGGAGTGAAACTCAGTGAAGCTTACATGCCTAGAATGGATACTGGTAATGTTAAAGAAAGACTTTCAATGTTTGTAATTATAAGGTGTTGAAAATTTTTGTTATCATCAGGCCCAGCCAAAAAGTTGGATATCATCAGAATTATTAGAGGAGTAAATCAAAGAAATTAATCAAAACTTGAGTTTTCAGAAAAAAAATTTAGTATTTAAAATGTTTTATGTGTTTTTAAATAAAATTTAAAAACACATAAAACATATTGTAATTAGGCTTTAGAATCATTTAGAATCTTTAGAGTTTGTTTCATTACTATGATTAGATGAATCTATTATTTGTAAAAAGCCAGTTTTCTATAATTTAAAAACCTTTTTAATTCAAACTTATTTTTACCTATAAAACTTAAGAGATTTTGTATAGTATACTAAAACATGTTTACTTGAACACAACATTTTAAATAACTCTTTCTAAGAACTGCTTTATTTAATACATAAAATTTGTAAACATTGTTTTTCAAAAAGTTGTACATACACAATTATACATAATAATTACATGAACTGAAAATTAAATTAAATAACTATATTAATAACGATAACTACTAAAACATATAAAACAACTTTAATTACTTCAATAAAAATGGAAGAAATCTACATCAATTATGTCTGTATTATTTTCCTGATAAAATTCATTCATCATTCCCACCTGTTAAAAATTTATCAAAAACCTATAACACCCTTAAAAGTAACGCCTCAACACCCTCAAGAATATACTGACATAATTAATAGACAACCCATTAAAATTATTAATTTTACTTTGCTGGTTTCAGATTGCACACAAATACTGCAACTCGATTCTAAAAGTAGAAAAAAAAATCTTTCTCATTAATTTATATACTTTTTTACTTGAACCCATACTTTTTTACTTTGAACCGAGATATACAATTTAAAATATTTTTTTTTTGAAATAATACAGATGAGAACTTTGTTTTTATGTAGCCTTTCAAAAAACTAAAAAAAAAGTTAATAAATACTTATAAATTAAATAAAATTATACAACAAGTTGAATATTGTTTAATCTGGCGATTGTTTTTTAACACAGAATGATGTAGGTTCAATGTTTTATAATTCTTTGGTATGATAGGTTTAATAATAATTTCTCATTATGATAGACATGTTTTGATAGACAAATATTCTTTGCAACAACTTGTTTCAAAAAGTCATTTTTTTTTTTTTTTTTGACATCTTCACGTTTAACAAGGCTGCAACTAACCACTAGAGTTTTATTTTACCATTAGAGTTGGGAGTTACTGAAAGAAAATACTTATATACATTGTAAATAAAATACTTATCATATTTTGCAATGACATCGTAAATATAGGAAGCATTTTTTTAACGGTGAAAAGGTAAAAAATAAATAAAAGAGCAAAAGAAAAACAAATAAAAATTGTTTAGAACATAAGATTTGAAAAATCAAACAATGAAATTAATAGAGAATAAAAATTGAAGAAAAACATTAAATAAACAGAAGAACTAAACAAAAAGTTAAAAGAATAAAAATGTTCGTTATAAATTCAAAGATAAAAAATTTAATAAATTATTAAATAAAAATTGGTTTTTATTAATTTATGTTGTTTGGATTGTTTATACTGTCATGCATTTTTGTGTATTGTATATTATGTCATGTGTTTTTGTGTTCTTTTTATACTGTTGTGTATTTTTAAGTTTTGTTTATACTGTTGTGCAATTTTGGGCATCATTTATATTGCCATGCACATTTGTGTATTGTTTACATTGACATATATTTTTTTAAGTAGCTTTGTTGCCTATTATTTTTATTATTGTTGCTTTTTATGTTTGTTGCTATTATACAAATTAATTTTTATTTTTGTCTCATCATAATATTTAAAAATATCATTTTATTTTTATTTTCTATCATCCTTCTGATTGTCGAATATTATGTTTCATTCATAAGCAGTATTTGTTTATTTTATTAAGGTGTTACTCTAATGACTAGTTTTTAACTATACGAATGACACTGAATCTAATTTTGTAAAATTGTAAGTAAATTTTTCAATTTTATGGTTAAATAAATGGATAAAAAAAAAAAAAAAAAAAAAAGATAGAAAAAAGATGAAGTTTATAGAACAAGATAACGATTGATAAACAACTTAGAAGATTGCAAACTATATGAATGAGAAAAACAAGATAAAGGAAGTCAATTCCAAAGAACTGATGTTCGAAAAAAAAAAACTAGTTGAATAAGAACTTTTTTATGAGACTTGACTGAATGACGAGTAACAGGAGAATGAATTTTAGTAGATGGCACAAGAGAGTAGCTCTTTAGAGCAATGCCGATTTTACAGTCTTGGTCAGGAAGACGTGCGATTGCACATCTTTATATGACCACGCAAATAATACTTTGACACGCAAATAATGTTTTGACAATTTGATCTCAGCTGTTTTGAAAATCTTGATTTAAAAAATGCACTAAAAAAGCTTATCTTAGCTTAGACTAGACGTAAGAGAAAATAAAGATAATCTATTTAAAACTCCCAAAAAAAAAGATAATTTAATTCTTTTAAAAATCATTTCATGCTTTGATTAAATATATATATATTTTAAACATTTAAACAGGAACATTTATTCGTAGAAAGTGTTAAATAACAAAAGAAAAAAATTCAAATTTTTTAAAACAATTTCCTAAGTAAATAAGATAAACAGAAAAAGATTCCAAAAAACTTTTTCGTAGTAATATTAACAAAAGAAATAAATCAGTTCCAATAATAATCAGAATTCAAACTGATGGCTAATTATATTATTTACTAAAATTAATTAATAGTTATTACCATATTCTGAGTGAATTCCTTTTTTACTTTGTAATTTAAAAGCTTTAATTGCAACAATTTTTTTTATTATGTTACATTTTTAAAGAGACAATTGCTTGTTTAAAGTCAATAACTATAAAAATAAATTTGATGGAATTTTTTTTTAGATAAATAATTAATATTCTTTCAAGGAAATTTGTTATCTTTTTAAGTGTATTAATTTAAAAGATTCTTATATAATGTTCATTAATAAAACTATCATTGTCTAAAAAAGTTGTTTATAAAATCCAAATAAGTTTATTACTTTTTTAAAATATTGTTTATTATAAAAAAATGCATACTTATATAATTTTTATAACAATATATTTATACAACAGAAAAAAATTATATACAACGTTTATTGAAAGTTGAAACAAAAACCATTATCATTAATTTATACTTTATTACTAAAAAAGTTTTGCTAATATAAGAGCATTTGTAAAGATAAAGGTTTCGATGTTATTCACTTTATTGCATAATTAATAAATCATTTTTATTCAGTGCGATTATGTAAGCGCGATATGTAAAAAGCTGTGGTCAAATCGTCAAAACTGTATGTTATTTGCATAGTTATATAAAGATGTACAATCGCATGCCTTTAACTTTATATCTTGCCTTTATATCATGCCTATAACTTCATATCATCGAAATCTGCCCCAGATATGGGCAGCATACAATACCAGCAAACAATACCACTTTCGATTTGAGAATTTCTAGAAGATCGTTAATGTAAATTAAAAAGTAGTATCGGGCTAAGAATAGAACCTTGAAGAACCCCTGAAATTCCAGGATATAACGTAGAGTGTTGTCCATTGAGGACAACTTTTATAATACGATTGGTAAGGAAGGATTCAATAATCTTAAAGATGTTATATGATACACTGTAAGAAGAGAGCTTATGGAGAAGACCAGCAAGCTAAACTTTACTAAAGGCTTTAAAAACGTCAAGCGATAGCTTTAGCTTCTCCACATCTATCTAATGTACAATAAAACCTATTGGTGATTATTGGTTTTATTGTGAATTAGATAGATGAATGAGAAGATCAAAATTCATATTGATGATCAGAAAGTAAGTTATTAGATTCAAGAAGAGAGATTGTGTTTGTTAATTAAAGACTCAAAAACCTTGCTTATGATAGAAAGAAGGGTAATGGGATGTTAGTTAGACGAGTCAGATCGCTCTCCAGGATTTTTGAATATAGGGATAACAGATGCTCTGTTCCAGCAGGATGGAAAACTAGTCTCTGAAAAACACTAGTTAATTAGATTTAAAAGTGTAGACGACAGCTTCGAAGAACACTTCTGCAAGACTATAACAGCTATGTTTTCTGGACCACAAGCTGTAGAAGAGTTTAAGCAGGAAATTACTTTACAGACGCTGAAGTGATCCAAATATTAGGCAATAGACTAACCTGCTTTTCGGCTATATCAGGTAGAACACGACTAGTGGAATAGAGATGATATTGATGAGAAGTTCTTAGCAAATAATTCAGCATTGTCTTTAGGCGAGGTGACAAAATCTGAACCAAACAAGAGAGGTGGAGCAGCGAATTTGCCCTTATTATAGATACTGTTAAAGATTCCCCAGAAGTCACAAGAGACTAATTTTTGAAATGAAATACAAGATTTCTTGACCTGAAAACAGCAGGCTTTGGAGTTAAACAAAACCTATTTACAAAAGTTTCTTAAATAGTAAATAGACTGTATTCTGAAGAATAGTTTTGCTGATAAATTTGAAAGTAATGGTTTCAATTGGAAATAGCAGCAGCACAGTGAGAGGATAACTAAGGAGAAGAGTGTGGCTTGACTTGGAATTGTCGAGAGGGAATAAAAGCTTCCATGCCAGCCTGAATCCAAAAAGTTATGTAGGAAGCACATTTGTCACCAGGAAAACAAAAGATTTCTACCCAAGGGCCATTACAAAGAAAACCACAGAAAGAGTGCCAATCAGTTTTAAGGTAGTTCAAAGAGGTTCAATGATAGGGACCCTGATGATAATGAAGAATGAGATAATAGTTTTAGAGAGATCAAACTGTGATTAGAACCAATTAAGAGTGAATGCAGAGAAACGGAGCACTGACTAGGATCAGAAGCAAAGCATAAGTCGAGTAGACAAGGTAAATGATTCGGATTGTCTAGAAAGCGAGTTGAAAATTTTACTGTTTGAGTTAGATATTAAGAAAGTCAAAAGTTGTAGGCCTTAACGCTTAACTGTTACTACTAGGTAGAGGTTACTTCAAGTAAAGCTACACCTAGTGTCCTTGCTGAATAACTAGAATTCCAATAGATTCAGGAATTTCAGTAGATTTAGACTAGAAGTTTTTTAGCTATATTTTCAATACTTGAGGTATATGAGGCAAAGTTGAGGCAGATTTTATCAAACAAAAAATCTAACTTTATTTAAAGAAATATTCATATTTTTTTTATTTCTGCTTTTTAAACTTTTTGACTAACCTGTAGTATAAGGTTGAAATGAAAATAAATTGCTTGGCACTGTAAACATTAATATAGAAAGTCTGTAACTGGTTGCTGGTATAAACATTAGAACTTAAAAACTGTAACTTTCTCAAGTTTCACTACCAAAACTTTGCTTTTATTTTCTATTGACATAATTTTTGTTTGTATGGCTTTAACATTATTCATGGCCATGTTTGAGTCTCAGAAACTTTTATTTTTTTACATTATGTTTAACTATAAGCTTAAAGTTCAATCATATTCTCCTAATAGAATATATTTAGTGCGATCATATTCATATGATAGATTTGAACAGTAATATCCAATACTATAGAATATATTAAGTATTAAACAATAGATTTAAACAGTAATATCCTAATACTGTAGGATCAATTGAGTACTAAACAATAGATTTAAATGACATAATTAAAAAATACTTTAAAACAATTTAGATAACCTAGAAATTTAAATGCAATCCTAATAAAGAAGTAAAAGTATGTATTGCCAAACAATCAAGAAAGTGTACA
Source organism: Hydra vulgaris (assembly GCF_022113875.1). Classification (NCBI taxonomy): domain Eukaryota; kingdom Metazoa; phylum Cnidaria; class Hydrozoa; order Anthoathecata; family Hydridae; genus Hydra; species Hydra vulgaris. Next base: position 55,970,357 of record NC_061161.1, read on the forward strand.
CTAACCAGGTGAAAAAGCTAACTAGGTATCAAAACAAAAAATATTGTGAAATATCTGAAAAATACTTAAAGATTCAACTAAACATTTCATACTTTTAATCACTTTTAATTAATCATAAAAGTAATTCAAAATCTTTATCAAAAAATATTTATTTTACAGCATTTTTTCTTAAACCATTCTGATCATTCAATCATCAAAGGTATCAATATATCTTTATCACACTATATTTATTTATCGCACTATATTTATCACACTATAATGATTTATCACACTTTATTTTTTTATCACACTATATTTACTACAACATTTTTGCATATGCTAATATAAATAAAAATTGTAATTTTTAGAAAAACCTGTATTTAAAAAAAAAAAAAATTAAACCCCATTACAGTGGTACATAAGTATAAAAGTTATTATACACTTTGAATCACACTCATAATATATACATACAGTACACACATGTTTGTCAAAATAATTAGAAAAAATTCATTTTTTTCTTTTTAGTTTTTTTTTTAGTAACTTTATTTTATATGAAATATATTTATTTTTATAAAGTTTTTTAGGTTTCTGACTGAGGAAATGATCTCTGAGTTTCTACTTGTTTAAATGTTCCTTTACTTATTTTATTAAATATAGATAAAACATTCAATAATTGTGACAAAATAAAATAAAATAATTATTAATTAAACAGCCATCTGAAGTTAACTGTATGACAAAATTATTAATAAACATACCTGCATGGATTCAATTGGAACATGTTTAACCAAACCACTAACAATTGTACGAGGATTGCTCTCACCAAGATCCACTTATAGAACAAACATGATAACATGACATGATAACAAACATGATAAAAAGTTAATCTCTATCTTTTATTACTATTTTTAAAATCTTTATTTTTTATTGGTGTTAACTGCGTAACGACCGGGTTGATATTTGATGGTCACTTCCTAGGGTTAACTGCAACTTTATTGCAAATTAATAAGTGAAAACAGTTTATAATACATTTATAATAAATTTAAAAAACACCTAATATTTAAATACTATTAATTTCAGTCATTTCTCCTTAGGTTTCTCTTTAGGTTTATATAGACTTCACTCTTTTAGGTTTATATAGACTTCACTCTTTTAGGTTTATATAGACTTCACTGTTTTATTATATATTGCATAAAAATATCAGTATATAATTAACATAAATACCTTGTTCAACATATAAAGAATCTGCATCAGGATGTTTCTTCACATCAATTATTTTACCAATCTTCATTAATATTCGCGAAGCATCAATTGGTTTGTTATCATCAGTAGGTAAAACTATAAATAATTTTGATAGTTATTTGACTTATTAAAGCATATTTTTGACTTTATAGACTTATCGAAGCACATTTTTGATTTTATAGACTTATTAAAGCATATGCTTGACTTGATGGATTTATTGAAGCATATTTATTAAATAAAGTAACTGCTTGAAATACTTTTTATTTTTTATAGATGCAAGGCACAAATTGTGAAAAAACATAGTTTTGATATGATTTTGTATAGATTTAGAAAAAAAGAGAAATATTTTTTATATACTAATCTCAAAAAAAAAAAAAAATTAATTATTAGGTGTAAAAAGCTATATCTTTATTTGATGTAACATGTTTCAATTATACTTTAGTTTATTTGGGTATTGTGTTTAAACTATTACTATGCATTACTAAAAGATGCATAGTAAAAATGGAAGACAATGCTTCACTTTTAATTACCTTGTTTTATTTTAGTCGAATCTGGTTCTGCAGTTTTTTCTTTTTTGCTAGAAGCAGGCATATCCTTGATAGGTAAAGTGTTTGAATCAGATAGAGCTTCTTTCTTTGTAACATTTTCAGCAGATGGAACACTAACCAGTTTAACTTGAAACAAAAATAAAAATACCAAATTTATTCTTTCATAAACTTTTGTAATATTACAAAAATTTATGTAGGAATAAATTTGGTGTTTTTATATTATATTATAATTATATAAATTTTTACAACTAATTAATAACATAAATCAGGGTGACCAGGCAATAACTAATTCAAAATTCCAGGATATGTTGATGTTGAAAAAAACAAAAATGTTGATTTAAAAAAAAATATGAAAATGAAAAATAACTAATTAATTAGTAGATGTTAATAATAACATTATACAACTTTTTTTTTGCATTACATAAAATACATTATTATCAAATTGAGTATAAATTTCTGCAAAATTAATAATAACTCTAAAAACTGCAAAATTAATAATAACTCTAAAATAAACTTTTTCAGAAAAAAGTTCCAGAATTTCCAGGAACTATTGCTATAAAGGGAGTTTTTCCAGGACTTTTTTGGGTTTTGAAGGACCGCTAGCCACCTTGTAAATTTTTACAAAATTATTATTATTTAAGAAATTCATTTCTTATTGCATCTATCATCACTTATCACCCTAATCATCTATTATCAAACAATTTGTTCATTGCTATCCAATTTATTTATGCTCACATCACTGTTACATAATAGTTCATTACACCATCACCATTTGTATATTATCATACTATTTATATAATCCAACCGTTTAAGAATCCTTTTATTGTATCTGTCGATGCATATTCTAAAAACTTCAATTTGTTTAGTTTTTATCCCCGCACTTCAACCCTTTGAAATTCTCACTAATTTTTATGCTTTTTTGACATACAACCAACAACTTTTAAAGTCTTCTGTCAACCGTTTTTTTTTTTTTTTTTTTTTTTTTTTTTTTTTTTTTTTTTTTTTTTTTTTTTTTTGCTCTTTAAGTCTATTTTTTGTTTTTTAGTAACTCCTAACTTGGAAGTGGTTGCTTGCAGCCTTGTTGGGAGCAAATTTGAATTTTTTAAAAAAAGATAAGAATTATAATACCTCCATTTTGAGCTTCATAAAACCTTAAATCAGTTTTTAATTTTGAAATTTCTTCTTGTAGCCTTGCATTCTTTTCTAACAAGTTTATTACCTCAGCCTAAAAAATTTTTTTGAACAAACATAATATAACAATGTTAATAAGTAATAAATTATAAAACTCACCCTTATTAATAATAACAATAAAAAACCGTAAAAAAAAAAGAAAAGTTTTTTATAAATTAAAACTAAAAAAATGTTGTCGATTTTGACTACTTGTTTGACTATTTTTGATCAACTTACGGATGGCAAGATTTTGATCAACTTATGAATGGCAAGAATTTATAGAAAGGAAAACTTGAGCTTAAATTATGGTACTGAAGGTACTGCAAAGTTGTTTAGTAAAAAGTTAAAGTAAATTAGGGAAAATGTCAGCTACATTGTGGCAAAAGCACAGCTTGTCTTTCTAACTAAAGAAGCTAAAAAATGTTTGGTAACGCTTCCTCTAATCAGTGAAATTAAGGACCAAATAAAAAGGGTGAAAAAAAAAAGGGGTAAAAAATACTTTAAAACCTCTCTAGTATTACAATAAACACAAAAATTTAAAAAATTACAAAAAAATTAATTTTTTTTACTTGCTCAACTTCCTTTTTCTTTTGTTCTAAAAAACACAAAATATTATTTTTTAAAGAAAGTAAAGGAATTAGTTCAAACATCAACTTAATTCTTCAAAACTATGTTAAACTATATCTAAAATAAACACAATAGAAAATTATAACTTGCCAGCAACTTTTTTGAGGATTTCAAGCTGTTTTTTTAAGATGTTAACTTTCTGCTCAGCTGCTGTTTTTCTTTGTTGAAATTCTGCCATCATAAAAAACTTTCTTTGCAGTATTGAAGTACGAACAAATAAGACTTTGTTAAACATATAAAAATTCAAAGAAAACTTGAAAATAGAACATTTTTTAAAAAGAACTATGTATAAAAAAGTCTTTTTATACATATACACACTTATATATTAGAGTGGATTTAAAAAAAAACATTTTTATGAATATTTGTCCACCTTCCTAAAATGTATTTTTTATAACAATGTTCTAAATAATAAAACAAAGTTTCAAAAACTTCCTTATAAAAATTATTTTTAGGGTAGCTTAAGGTATTGCTTAAGAGATATCTTAAGAGTAAAATTCTTAAAAATATGTTAATGTGGGTTTCAAAACAAGTAAAATTATTTATAAACTTTTAAAATACTTCCATCTTATTTTACAAAACAACCACAGTTTTATATAATAAAATCTAATAAATTACATAAGCGACCCCTAAAAATTATGAGAATAATTAGAAACTTGATTTATTTTATTATGTAAAACACATTTTGGAGTGGGGTGATAGTATGAAATACAACTTAAAATGTTGATTTAATATATATAAATATATATATATATATATATATATATATATATATATATATATATATATATATATATATATATATATATATATATATATATATATATATATGAACAAATTTAAAATGTATTCTACAAAATAGAGTGCTCAATGTTCTTAAAAGAATAGAGCAATAACAATTTAGTAGAAAATCACTAAACAAATTTTTTTTATTCAACACTGTGTTTCATCAATTAAGACTCATCAAATCATTTCTGATTCATTTCTACTAATGTGTATTTATATATTACAAAAATGTTAAATTGATATAAAAGTTAAATATTTATATAATTACTATATACATAATCCATAATTATTCATAATAGTAAATTTAATTACAGTGGCGTAAAAATATTAGAAACAACTCAAAAATTTATTGTCTTTTGTGCAAAGTTGTGTTTTTTAATATCAATTTAACAAAAATTGTTTATATACTATTTTAAATACTCTTACATTTAGAAAGAAATTAAAAAGAAATTAAATAAATTGAGCTTTTAACCACTTCAAACAAATTTGAGGTAAGTTGACCTTTCTTTTTAAAACTTTTCTTTTAAAATAATTTAATCTATCTTATGATTATTTTTAATGTTTTTTAAATTGTATTTATATTAAACAGGTTTTTGCTAAATGAAATAATTATTTTTCTTTTCTATTATATATTGCAAGATGAGCAAAGCCACATACTTAAACTTGAGTAGGAAGGTTCGAACAAGCCTTGCTAAAATAGATTATTTTCAAAGACACATGGCCAAGCTGTTTAGAAGTCAGAAAGTACTAAAATACAATCAACGAAGACCTGAAATTTCACTTTCAATAATGGCGTGGTTTGTAATGTTAGTAAATGGTATAGATTTAAGCAGTATATTTTATTTACTAACTAGCAAAAAACTTTTTGTCTTATTTTGTCTATCAGGGTTTCAGAGTAAAAAAAATAAGATTAGAATTGTGATTTAACTAACAGTTATCGTAGTGTACAGTACTATCATAGTGTATTAATAAGACCAACAGACTGTTAGAAGTTAAAAATTTTATTTAATTAGATTGATATAACAATTTATTAGACATAATAATTACAACTATAATCTCATAACAACAATAAATAAGAATATCCACAAATGACGTGAATTACATTAAATAAGAAAGAAATATGATAAATAATTAAAAAATAGGTCAAAAAGATAGTAACTAAAAACGCTTAACATAAATTTTGAATTTATTTTGTTAGTTTTGCATTATTTAAGGACTTTATACAATTTTACAAAATATTAAATATATTACTATAATAACTAATATAATAATGTTATGCCATTGTTCAACAATTATTCACATTCATATATGTTATAATGCTAATTATTTTATTCATTTTCTTCAAATTCTTTAAAAAAGAGTTTTTCAGTATTTTTTTCATTGACATAAATGGATGGCAAAGACCAAATTTGAATATTTCCTTTGAAATCACCAGTAGCAAAAATGTCCAACTGGGAATTATTTAATGCTATAGATGGCACTGGAAGATGTTCCTGCTGGATAAGTAAAGTGGAATCTGCAGAAACTGAATTCAATAATAAGTCATAAATAATAAAATTTCCATCAGCACTAAGCAGATAAAAAACTGCTGGTCTACTTAAAGACCAACGCGCTGATAGCAAATACTTTGATGTGGGTTCTATTATGAAAATTGGTTTTCGTTTATTTAAACAATATACACGAACAGTCATATCAGAACTGCATGTCAGGAACAAATCATCAACACACTGTGAAGCGTCTATTGAGTTGACACTTACAGTATGCCCTTCAAAAGAAGTTGTTGCAGCATACTCCTTCCTCTCTTTACCACTTATATCAAACTCAATGGAACATCTAAATACAGAACCATTTTCAGTTCCAAGTAATATATGACTTAAATCACTGGGACATTGAGTAACACAAGTAATACCCAAAAGAGAATCTGACTTTGAATTTTTAAAAGTATGCATTCTGTTTGATGGTAATAAAAAACATTTATTCAATATAAGTTCTTTTTTAAGTTGATTAAATTCCCATACACATATTTTACCATCTAATCCTGAACTTACAAATTTATGACTTCGTGAACTTTTTGATGTCATCCATAAAACTCTAGAAACTGGCTCTTGATGAGAAAATTCATCTTTGCCAGAAAAACAAATTAGATAATTATCTTGCTGACTAAGGTCCCAAATATAAATTTTTCCTGAGAAATCTCCCCCAATAATCAAAGCTGATTCATTAGGATGAAATGAAAGTGAAGTAATGCAAACATCATTTTCAATAATTTTATCAGGTCTACCAAAGTTAATACTATCACGATCAATATTCCAAAAGCATACAAAAGACTGATGGATGCACCATGACTCATGATCACCACAACCTAAAGCAGCAGCTATTACTGAACCAACAGCATTCCATGTTAAACTTGTAACAAGTTTCTCACTGGGTAAATCACTATATTTTAAAGAGTATTTACATACAACTTCAGTTAATTTTTCATTCTCATTCCAATCAACAACATAGTCATCAAAAGCATGACTACGTATATTTGCAATAAGTTGTTCACTGATAAGTGGCTCAACACTTTTAATAAAATCCACCAACTTTTTAGAATTATCTATTTGAATTAATGTAGACTGGGGAAGGATTTGTTCAAAATCAGTTTGAACTTCCTGTGTTTTTTTATCAGATGATTGACATAAAGCATTCGAGGTCTGAAGCTTCTTTGTTTGTGAAGATTGGTCGGAAACGTATTTCTCTACTCTGACATCAGATAAAATTTCGACAACATCAAAAACTTCATCCTTGAACATTTTTATGAACTGTAAACATCAAATAACTTTAATTGCTTACAGAAGATTTTGTCGAGACATTCATATTTTTTCAGAACTGATTTTTGTATGAAATGTTATTTTAAAAACTAGTATTTAATTTTAAAAAATAATTACAATCTCATTCCAATTTTTTTTAAACTTTTTTTATTTTGTACCTAGTCTTTTTTGCATATATTTATTATGTAAAAAAATCTTATGAAATTTGTTTATTCATTCAAACCCATCTAGAAGTTTGCTAAAATTGTTGCCGTAGCATTAACATCACATTAGCGTTTAAATTTTATGCATATCCTCGTTCGTCCACGTTTACGAAAAAACCACGGTATCGGAACCGGTCATCAATTAAACCTGTCATTTCGAAAATGACACAACTACAAAACTTTTAACAGTTGGTTTATAAACTTAAAATTAACATTTCTGTATAATTTATGATATAAGTTCTTTATTTATCCACTCCTATGTTTATTTTGTTAAGCCGCGTAGACATTTTTTAATAAAAATCATTTTTCTGTTGATTTTGAAAAGTTTTAATAAATCAACTTGTGTCTTTTTTGAAATGACAAGTTCAATTATCATACCATAAATTTTTTTTTTTTTGTCACAACAATTATCTCTCTGTAAAATAATTTTTTTTCAACGCAGAGATTCTACTGCCGATTTGTTGACGAGAATAACTGATATCAGTTAGTATCAATCAGTTATTAATTAATTTTCATATTATTAAGTTTATTATATATAATATCTTGTATACTATACTAAATATATTATACAAAAACATATTAGAACGTTATATATAGAAGAGGAATATATAAAAAAACATAATAATAAGTATATATATAAAAATATGAATATGATAATAAGTATAATAAGTAAAAAGGGCAAGGGGATAAACAGGGTATGTTAGTTTCATTAACATGTTGTACAAATCATAGAATCTTCAATATCAAATTTGAAGGGTAAAAAACATTTCTTTCTACTTAACATCTGCAAGTTCTCAATTTAACTATTTAATAGGTTCAGGTTTCTTTCTTTTTGTTTTTTTAATTTTTTAAAAACTTATTAATTTTGAAAATAAATAAAAGTTTCACTTAAGAAGGCGTATTTTTATAAGTGAAACTTTTATCTATTTTTGAAAGCAATTATTTTTTTGTTTTTCAAAACCGATTGCAATTGTCTTTTCAATTTATTTTTATAAGTATTTATATAAATTTCTACAATTTCTAGTATCTTTAAACTGTTAATATGCTTTTAATGTTGCAAAAGTATAAGAATTACTTGTTAATTCAACTAACAATGGACTAGTTGTTATTGATTTTAAACTACCAGCTTTATAACGGTTGGTTACTAAAAACTCGGACTAACTCTATCTGACTTTTAAATGCCACAAGCTAAATTTTTTTCTATACTTATATTCATTATAAAGCTTATTTAATTCTATATAATCTTTTTTTTTTTACAATAAATTGAAAACATTTTAATGAATGACAATGTGAAATAAGCTTAGTTTTTTTTTATTTGAAATTTAAACTTTCGTGTTTGGAATATAAATTTACGAATTGTAAAAATATCATAAAAATAACTTTCAGCTGGATTTATAGATGGCATTTGAACCCATATTATTTTTCAAAAAGGCTTGCTCTCAATTGCACTGAAGATGATGCGCTATAGTAATTATTGTGATAGCTGATCAAAATTTGCTTTTAAGCAGTCGATACTGATAGCACTAATAACTAATTTGAGTTTAGCTGTTTCATCTTGTGATCTTAGTGTTGATGATTTTATATTCCAACCTACATTTTCTAAATTTAAAAACAGTCAGTTTAATTTTTTATCAAACAAGTATTCTTCCTAATTCTTATGCTACTCTACTGCTATCTATTATCCATTTTAAATTTATTCTCTTCAATGCTGGTTTATAACTACTAATACTTGATTTTTTTTTCTACTACTTTTTTCATTTTAATGCTGGTTTATTACTACTAATACTTGCTCTTTCTTAACTTTAACTCATTTTTTTATATTATTTTTTATACCACTATTCTATTTCAAACTCTCACTATCATTAATATTGATATTTTTATTATTGTTTATTATTATTTTTGTCATTATTGTTTATTATTATTGCTGATTCTTATATTACTATATCATTTATAATGTTGTAACTGTATATTATTATAACCTACTATTCTTTCATTGCTATATTTTAATTAGGTATGTAAAAGTATTATATGTTAGTTAGATGTATAACAGTAAATTAAATTTTGTTCTAAATATATTAAATTTCTTACTTTATTATTATTACATAAAATTAATCATTTAAGTATTGTACTGTCTACGTTTTTTTAGTTTTTCATTATGATGTTTAATTAGTTTTTGCACTATATGTAAATTATATTTGGCCTGGGCATTCACATTCGTAAAAACAAACCTATTTGTAGGGAAACTAGGTTTGAATCCACAAAATATTCTTTGACATGCTTTTTTTAGAATCTTTTCACTAAATTACACTTCTTTTTGTTTATATTGCTCTCTTTCGTCTTAAGATTGCACTCTTTTTGATATTATTTCTGATCAAATTGACAAAGCCCTTTCAATTAATCCTTCAATCAATATCGTTGTTGTTGACAACTTTAATGCTCAGCACCCTAAATAGCTTGGTACTAGTGTCAGTGAATCTGCAGGCGTTAAGACCTACAACTTTTGTCTTTCTCAATCTCTAACAAAAACATTTTCTAACTTGCTTTCCAGACAATCCAGATCATTTAACTTCTCTACTCGACTTATATCTTGTTTCTGATCCTAGGCAGTGCTCAGTTTCTCCTCATTCACCCTTAGGTGCTTCTGATCATGGTTTGATCTCTCTAAAACTATTATCTCATTCTGCTTTATCATCAAAATTCCTCTATTATTGCACCTTTTATAACTACTTTAAAGCTGACTGAGACTCTTTCCATAATTTTCTTTGTAATGCCCCTTTGGTAGAAATCTTTCGTCTTCCTGCTGATAAATGTGCTTCTCATCAACATTATCTCTTGATTCCACTAGTTGCGTTCTACCTGATTATCCAGCAAAAAGATTTATCTACTGCTTGACGTTCACACCACTCCAGCTTCTGTATCTAAAGTAATTTCCTCTTGACAACATACCTGTTATATACTTGCAGAAGTGTTCCTCGGAGCAGTTGTCTACATTGTTCAAAACTGTTATTAAGAGCTTATCAGAGTCTTGTTTTCTAGCCTGTTGTTTTCCAGCATCTATTATCTCTGTTTTTAAAAATTTTGGAAAATGATCTGAATCGTCTAACTACCGCTCCAATTAGTCTTCTTACTATCATAAGCAAGATTTTTGAGATTTTAACATTTAATCATTTATCTTGAATCTAATAACTTACTTTCTGATCATCAACATAGATTTTGATCTTTTTGTTCTACTACTGATATTTTTCCGGTAATAACCAATAGGTTTTATTGTGCACTAGAGAGATTTTGCACTGGGGAGAGTCTGAGACTATCGCTCTCAACATTTATAAAACTTTTTATAAAGTTTGGCATGCTGTTTGTCTCCATAAGATTTCTTCTTACGGTGTATCATATAACATCTTAAAGATTATTAAATTCTTCCTTACCAATTGTAGTATAAGAGTTGTCCTCGATGGACAAAACTCTACTTCATATCCTGTAAAATCAGGGTTTCTTCAAGGTACTATCCTTGGCCCTATACTACTTTTTAATTTACATTAACAATTTTTCAGAAATTCTTTCATCTATGGTGACATTGTTCGTACGATTTATTCTTATCCCAATAAGAAGCCAACACTCTCTGATTGTTTGGAGGGGATACTTAAACTTGAAAAGGATCTCATTTCTGCTACAGCATGAGGCTCTCAGTAGCTGGTAAACTTTAACTCAGATAAAACTCAACTTTCTTAAGCTAACCGTTATCGCAATAATCTAGAATAAAAGTAGTATCTGCTAAGATTGCATCTCTTTATTGTGCTTGCCACTTTCTCGCTCAGGATTCTGTTACTTATATCTATCATTTTCAAATCCACCCTTGTATGGAATACTGTTGCCATATCTGGGATGAATCTTCGAATGATGGCTTTTCTCTTTTCGACAAGATGCAAAAACGCATTGTAAGCATAGTTGGACTTGCTCTTGCAACCAATCTCCAGCCATTATCACATCGTCAAAATGTTGGTTCTCTTTTGCTTATCTATAAATACCTTAATGAGCTCTAAAGAACTAGCGTCTCTTGTACCATCTACTAAAATTCATCCTCGTGTTGTTCGTCATTCAAACAAGTCTCCTCATCCTTTTACTGTAACTGTTCATAAGTGCTCCAAAAAATTTTATTTGTCAAATTTTTTTCCTCAAAAATCAGCTTTGGAATTTGTTCCGTTCATTTTTTTTTCCTGATTAATATAATTTGCAATTTAAGTTGTCTTTTGATTATTGTCTTGCTTTATAAACTTTGTCTTTTCTTTTCTAATCACTTCCAACTCTTATAGTCGCTGCTTGTAGCCTTGTTGGAAGTGAAGATGTTGAGAAAAAAAACTTCTTTTGTTTAATAGGATGAGCAAAAAAGTTGTAGAAGGAGTCAAAGCGTACTTGGCAGTTGATGAAAATTTCACAATGAAAGCACAAATTTTTAAAGTAGTAGCAGCCTTGCCTATATCAGGACCTGGCCAGATATCAAGCAGAATTATTGGCTTTCAGGTAGATGGAATCGAAGATGTTTTGTTCAAAACGTTAATAATATGTTGAAGTTTTGAGATTTCAATTCGATGCGTTGGTGAAACATAGATGCGGTAGTAGTTGATGCGCTTGCCTCATAAGCAAGAAGTTCCGATTTCAATTCCCACCACGTCTTTGATAGTACTGTGCTCAACTTTTTTTTCAGCACAGTAGTCTTGTTTCTTAAGATTAGTGTTTTTGAGTTATAGAGTTGAGAGATGGTTGTACCCACCATTATATTAGCCTCCTCAACTGTAGCGGTCTTTTTGACCTTAAGGAGGTGAAATTAAAAAAAATAAAAAAACTCGTTGATATGGAACTTATAGTATACGGTCAGAATAAGTGTTGATGTAGGTAAAATAAGTAATTGGGTAAGTAAATTGATTAAAAGTTAAAAAAAAAAGATTTTAAAATAAGTTAGTTGATAATTGAAAAAAGATTTAAAAAACTTTTTAACTTTTTTTGGGTATATAAATAATTTTTTTTTGTATTTACAAAATTAGGATATTAAAACAAATAAGCAATTGTTTTGTCTACAAGTTACCTTGAGAATTAATGTAATGGTCTAGGGTAACCTTACATAATTTCGCCCATCACTCAATCTCATCCACCATCTTTAATTGCTTATATGTCAATTAACTCACACGCTGCACCATCAAAAAGACGGTCTTTTAGAGCTGCAAACCTGCCTTATCAACATTAAAACAACTTTGACCTCAAAAGAAATGCAAATAAAAAAGTATCTCTTAAAGTAAATTTTTTGCTATTTAATTTGCCAAAATCAAACCAGCTGATGCAAATCTACCGAGTTAGTTATTTATTATGCATGTTAAAATTATAATTTAATTTTGTTCTCCACTGTTTAATCTCTGATTGTAATAACATTTATAATCGTTTGAAATGGTAGAATACGCATAAACGCATAAAATTGTTTTCTGCTCAACCTACCAAATTAACTCAATCTGGCTCACAGAATAAATATATTGTTGCCCAATGCATTTAATCTCGCCAGGGTGGGCGAGAATAGATGCGGCATAATAAATTAAAACTAACGCTAACAGCACCCGACGGGCATTTGTTTTTAAAAGTTACGTTCTAAATGTGTTTTAAATGTGTTTTAAACGTCTTTTAAACATTAACGTGTAAAAGACGTCTAAAAGACATTTAAAATACATTTAGATCGTAACTTTTAAAAAAAAAATGCCCGTCGGGCAGTTTTAACAAAAAAAACCTTTTGCCGTGACCTCCATTTTTATTTCATTAAATTGGGATGACATATTTAAAAAATAATTGAAAAACAAAATCATAATTTCGTAAGGATACATGTTAAGAACATAATCTTTTATGTCTATATATATATATATATACATATATATATATATATATATATATATATATATATATATATATATATATATATATATATATATATATATATATATATATATATATATATATATATATATATATATATATATATATATATATATATATATATATATTTATTTATATATATATATATATATATATATATATATATATATATATATATATATATATATATACATATATATTATTGAGGAAATTGTTTTATAAATTAACTACCGTTAATTCACCATCCTTGGCATTATCGTAAAAATTAACCCCAAACTTAATTGATAATTGCTTTGACAAAAGTTGATGATATCGACGTCAATTTATTTTTGATTGCCTTCAAAACAATACTCTTCCTCTGGGTATTGTTAATAAGGAAATTGATCAAAAAATAAATTGCTATGACTCTTTGTTGAGTAGTTGAACCTGTCATTTCGAATAGGGTACAAGTCCATTTATTAAAACTTTTTAAAATCAACAAAAACATGATTTTTATTAAAATAATATATACGCTGGTCACAGTGTTATAAAATAGGTTCTACCTTAACTTTCTGACCCAGGAAAACCCTTTCGTAGAATGATAGCCCTTACAATGGTGATCACTTAGATATAATTATCAAAATCAGATTACAACGTCCTGATTAGTTATTTACATTTAAATTTTTGTCCCAGTTAACAAAAAACGTGTTTTAAACGTTTAATATACGTATTAATACGTTTTAAAACGTATTATAAACGTATAAAACACGTTTTGTGCTTGATATAATGTTTTGATTGCACTAACATGCAAAATGAGAGCTTATTTTGCTTTTTATAAATTAAAAACCTCCAATATCAAGCTCTTAGGGTTTACTCAGACACAGTATTATAAAATAGGTTCTAACCTTAATCTTCTGACCCTGCTCAGGCAGGGTCAGAAGATTAAGGTTAGAACCTTAATCTTCCGAGTAAAGCCTAAGAGCTTAACCATGTCTATCGATGAAACCTTTTACATGAAAAAATACTGCATGGACCTTGGGTGTTACAGGCAAATTTTGCCATGCCAAATAAGAAACTATGAATGTTTCAATTATTTGTGGGTAGTTAGGATTAAGGTTGCATCCAAAACAGCCGGACACTACCGCATTGAATTTTCGAAAAGCACCAATGAATGGGATGGCTGCATTGCGTTAGTATTTCTCAACAATTGATTGAAAAATATCAATATTGTGTAACAGCTTTCTGGACTCATTTCCTGAAAAATATCCACCATGATAAGGTTGTTGTTTAATGTGTAATGCATCAGTCCAAAGAGTTGCCCGAGGAAAAACTTGAAATAGCCCAGTAAAAAAATATAATTAGGAGATACAATTTCATAAGAGGAAGAAACTTCAAAACACTAAAGTGTCTCTAGGTAGTTTAAATATTAAAGACTGAACAACATTTTTGTAATCACAAGCTTTTCTGATATTGGAACCAGCTGATTTGAAGAGTGAGACATTTTTTTCTAAAGATTCAAAAGTCCTCAATTTCCCTTGATTTACAAGTTCTTTTGAACCAGATTCACACCAGGTGCATGGATGTGTATTTAAGAGTACTTGATGCCTACAAATAATATTTGTAAGTTTTAGATCACAGGGCATGACAAACTCCTGGTTTTTCAATTTAATTAACTCAAATACTTGCAAAACATTAGTATAAATTTCTTGAAGCTCCTCAGAGACAGTAACGATGAGTTGTTATTTTGCACCAGTGTCCTTAAAAACTTTGCTTGTGCAGTTTAGTTTTGCTCGGGGAATGCTAGGTTCATGATTTAGTTCAATAGCTCCCAGACTAACTTTCAGAAACCCACCTCCTCCGTCAATTCCAACTTTTACAAAGTGATTTTTGATGCACTTCTCATGGCTCTAATTTTCCTTGTTTATATTGATGTAAATTGGAGATTTTTAATTTATAAAAAGCAAAATAAGCTCTCATTTTGCATGTTAGTGCAATCAAAACATTCTTTCAAAAACGTGTTTTATACGTTTATAATACGTTTTAACATGTATTAATACGTATATTAAACGTTTAAAACACGTTTTTTGATAACTGGAACAAAAATTCATATGTAAATATTTTGTCAGGACGTTGTAATCTGATTTTAATAATTATATCTAAGTGATCACCATAGTAAGGGCTATCATTCCACCAAAGAGTTTTCCAGGGTCAGAAAGTTAAGGTTAGAACCTATTTTATAACACTGTGTGGTATAGAAACTAAACATAGAAGTAGATAAATAAAGAACGTATCTAACTTATGCCACTTTTATTTTTTATAAAAAAAACAAATCATACAGAAATTTTTAATTTAAATTTTTAAACCAACAGTTAAAAGTTTTAGACTTGTGTCCTTTTCGAAATGACAGATTCAATTGTATAAAAAGCTCATGTTCATCAAAACCAAGTAAATTAGCTAGAGAAAGAACAAAGAAAGTATCGCAAATAAGTAAACTTTGTCTCCTATTGCATTTTCTTTTCCTGATAATTATTGGTAAGAAAGAATTTGGAATTTTATCTTTTTTGCTATGCAAAAAAGATAAAATTCCAAATTCGTTCTTCCAAATTCTTTCTTACCAATTTACTAACTATTTCCTTTTTTTTTGGAAATAGTTTTTTAGTGTTTAGAAATAATGTATACATTATTTGCGATTGTTTTATTTATTTTCAATTTAAAAAATAATGTTTTAGTTATTAAAATAACTAAAACATTAAGTCCAAAACGTTAGATTCAAAAAGACCAAAACTCATTTTATGCATAATAAGAATGTTTTTATTCTTCTTTAATAGACTTTTGTAATTAATAGCTAAATGCTTATTTACTTATTTGTAAATCAAGTACTGCAAAGTTCTAGGATTGGGATTAGGTTACAAATACTAACATTTGGTTTTCACCACGTTTTAATATTGGTAGCTCTTGTAAATTTGGAGCACTTTATTAAAACTAATATGACATTCATACTGCAATTTAATATATCTAGGTTTTGTCTTAAAATAAAACATGATTAAAACAAGAAATGGGGGGTGTAGATCATTACCAAGATTTCGCCGTATGTTGGTTGGAAAGTTTGCTTCTATAACAAAGGCTACTATATGTTATAATACAACTCATCTTCATAATGATATAACTCCTTCACCATCTGGTAGTAGTACTCTTGACATTTTTCAAATGAAACAGCTACCAACAATTGGTGTTTCTTTATGTCATGTCAATGGTTCCAACCATTCCATTGATCAATCAGTTACTGTTTAGAAACGGGGCGAATTCCTAAAATGGAGTGATTTCTAGCAACATTACATCTGAGTTCAAGTCGTGTGGAATTTATTCATTTAATTCTGAGGCTGTTCCTATGTGATGCATATTTACCAAACTATCTACACATAGCTGAGGATATAAAAATTCTGAATGAAGCATAAAGTTTACTAACTTACATTTCAATAGTATTGTTTATTATTTTCTTAGGAATTCCAACCATCAATTGTTCAAGAAATTGATTTTTCAGACGTTGATGCTTCTATAGATGCTGGAAAAATTGAAAAATTATTTAGAACAATTACAAAATGGCACTGTAGAAGATAACGCAACTCACAGTTCGTTACAAAGCAAAACTTCTATTTTGAAGTAATAATCAGCTTGAATATTTAGTCAATCCAGTTGAAGAAAAAATATTGACTGCATTGTGAATAGTTTTACCAATCTTACTAAGCAAAAGAAAAAAGAAATCTTAGAACAATCAAACTTTAATTCAACTGCAGTTTCAGATTTTCCGTTTTTAAACTCGTCTTACCCTAGTTAGTCAATCATTTTACTTTTTTTTTTCATTTAATTTGATCATGTGATCAATAGCTGCATAGCAACAACGCCACTTTAATTCAAATTTTTTAAAATTATTAAAGTACTTGTTCTTTTATTGAATATGTATGTTTTTATCAATGCAGATGATGGAGATGATGATGTCTTGGCATATCATAAGGCCACTGCATGGAAAAAGATAGTGAACAGAAAAGGTCAGCTTAAACACTTTGTTTTAACTTCTCAAGAAGCATACTCAGAAAAGCTAAAATATCACCAAGACAAAATCCAACAGGAAAAAGAATATTGCGAAAGAAAACAACTGCGATTTGTTAATGCTGCTAAGCGACTCAAAGAAAAAAAAGAAAAAAGGTATTGGCTAAGAAAAAAAAAATCTGAAAATCGTGCCAACAACTTTATAGCAACAACAAAAAATAAGTTCATTTTATTATTATCTGAATTGCAACCATTAATTGATTCCGAGAACAATACTGGCTAATATGCGCTAAATATTTGACAATATTTTTTTATATAACCACAAATGCATACAATTTTGTCTTATCTATACAAACTTTTTTTTTATTTTTATTTAAGAATACTCTAATGGTCTTATTTGTGATAAGCCCTAATGGTCTACTAAGCACCGCCACAAGGGCTAAGCCACTTAATGAGTTGGTTCCCCATTTCGAGCTTTGCCGGTAACGCATAAGTGTTTCAACCAGGATTCGAACTCGCAACCCTTATACAATAAATAGTATGCTCTAATCACCACGCCACGGCTGCTCAATATAAAAATTAAACTAATGACTGGGGCAAAAAGAAGACAATATTTGTCATATCAGTACAGCTCGTAAGCATTAATGTGTTAAAACTATACTTTATTTACACATTACAATTACAATGGAAATTGATCTCAGAATCCAGATTCAAGTCAGAATCTAGGGAGAAAGTTCGCATTCACAAAAATTCCATGGCTTTATACTTTTATAATTAAAATGGTGCAATTGAGCATAGAAGTTAACTAACTTGATTTAATCTCACTCACCTCTATAAAACGCCGCCCTACGCAAGTATCAATTCTTTTTTAATTTACACAGTGGCGACTTTAAATCAACATGGTGAGATTGAGTTCAAGTGGGCAAGAATCAGTGCAATTTTAAATAGTTTAATAGCTGAAGGAATAAGCTATCTAATGATGTATAGTTCAGCTGTGCAAGTCCATTAATAGCCTGTCAACATCAATTTCAGCGCTGATTTGGACGAGGTTCGATTAAGCTACCTTATTACAGATGTAATTTAATGTGTTGGAAAACAACAAGTTCAATGGAAATAAAAATATCTCAAACGCTATCTTCAACGATAAAAATAAATCAATAGAATAGTTTTTAAATAAAAGTAAACACTTACACAAGAAGCAGTGGCTGTTGCACACACTACTATGTCAAAAATATATATAAAAAAGTACAACTAATGAAAAATTATAATAAATAATAAATAATTTTTTTTCTTTACCCAATAGTTAATTTATTTACCCAATAGTTTTAAAAAAAATTTCGGTCAAGTAAATCACGTCCAATCTTTATAAATGCGGAAACATGATACTAAAAGTGCTTTATTTGTAAATAAATTATAAATTACAAAAAGTATTTGATGTTTTTACAAAATAGGTCAAAAGAATTCTTTTGGTGCTCAAAACTGCACTAACGCTGTTAAAAAATCATCAGAAAAAGCAAAAAATTGAAAGACTTTCGAGAATATAGAATTTATAACCATAACAAAGAACAAATAAAATGGTTTATCTTCCTAGACTCAATTAAGCTCTCCAGTAGTTTAGCTGTTTTACTTTTTTGTCATATTGTTTTTATTTATCATTCAACAACTTCTTGTATTATTATTTGTGTTGTTATTGCTAACTTTTTTCCTTAAGGATACCTAAATAATGATCATGACTGCCATTCACACAATGAAAGCTAAGAGGAACTAATGAGCACCCTTATCTTCCGAGCTTACCTGTTTCACTTAATATTTGTGATTCAGAGGGGCCGTGGATCAGCGGGGACCTCAAACAATTCATCTGAGCTAAATGGATTTCAAAGTAAGTCATCAGAGTCAGGCGGAGAAACCTTCTTCAGCAAACAATAATATGATGCTCAAACTGACCTGTAACAGATAAATGCTGTCTCCTCTATCTAGCCAGTTGTTTTGAGCCAAGATAAAATCATTTTAAAGGGACCACTCTCATTTTCTTTAAAGCAACGAGATTATCCCCGTAATTTTAAAAATAAATTTTCTTTTAAACGTGTTTTATAAATCCTTGTCTAATAAGGAATCAATAGAAAGAATCTTTTTGGCTCGGACCTTGACCACCAAGGCTCTCTATTGATTCCCTTGATCTTTCTTGGACTCGGAAAAAATATTTAAATGCGAGGAATTGTTTATTTTTGTTGGAACAAATGATTCAGCGAGGAAAACTCATAGATTGTGTGAAGCTATATCAATCCAGCCCATCGCATCAAAAGTTCTGCATGGATTAGAAGGAGACATCGATTTGTCATACCATTTTTATCCATTTGTCATACCATTATTATCATGTTTCTCATATGTACCATTTGTCATACCATTATTATCATGTTTGTAGGTGAAACACCACAAAATAATGAGAAAGAAAATGGAAAATTAAGATTATTGGTAACCTCAATCCGGTATTTGCATTCCACTTGGAAGCTGTAAATCGCCATCAACAAGAAATTTCTAGAATGAATGCTTATTTTCTCTCTCCATTATTTCAAAATGAGTTTATAAGAGAATGTATTGGTATCATCCTTAGTGCAGATGTTAAAGAAACGCAGGATGTTTTCTCTTTCACTATCAAAGTCAGATAACGGTTGCTATTTGTTTTCTCTATGAAATAGAAACTAATTGCTAACAAATCAAAAAAAGTTCTTTTGTGTTGAAGATTTTGAAAAGAAAAAAGAAGTTGATATAGCCATGCTTATCACGAATTTGATTAACTTGTTAGGTTTGGACATCCAAAACTGTCGCGGCTGGATCAATAAGTCAGATACTTACAAGAAAGATTAAGCTTTACAAAGACAAAATCAATTGAGGGCTTTTGGCTATTGGCAAATGGTTTGTTGGTGCCAGTACAAGAACTGTGGCAACCAATAAGCTCCATAGCAACCAATAAGCTCCATATCGGCAAGATATTTTCCATTTCTTTTCTCACTCGCATGTGTTGCTTTACCTAAAAATAAGATTAATCATAATAATTTATTAATTAAACTAGTTAAACAAATAATTAAATTAATATTTTCTATGTAACTTTATAACTTTCCTAGGTAACTTTTATGTAAGTTACCTAGAAAGCCAACATCCTAAATAACAAGAAAGACTCGCATCCAAAATTTTACAAATAGTTGTTCTCCATTTACCTGACTCTTTGACTGATTTAATTAGTTTTTGAGGCTTTGAATATATATCAGTAGAGCCGTTAAAATGAATAGATGACTTCTTCTAACACATGTAGAAATTTTGATGCAATGGGCTGGATTGATGATGCTTTACACGATCTATGAGTTTTTTCCAACAATCTTTCTTTCAAGTCTAAGAAAGACCGAGTTAAACAATAAACCGAGCAAAGTGTTGGCCGCTCTTAAACATGTAATGTTAGACCAGGATTAGATCAGTTAGTTACTCAGATAAGGTCGTTAACAGCCTCACTGCTTTTAACAACAATATTTATTTTCAATAATCTGAAGTCGCGACCATCAATGACGAGTTACTTTTATTTTGACAGCTGCTGGAATTTGTTAAACGGATAGGGAGCTCTTGGTCGCAGATATTTCATAAGGCTGTAGCTGTGGCAAGATCTCTTGGATTTAAAACTGAACTCGCTTTGCTTAATGAGGGATTAAACGCCCATTTACACGACAGCCAAAAGAAAGAATTCAAAGTAAACGTTTTTAATGTTGGTTTGGATATTATGTTTTCAATATTCTGGTTGCATAACGATGACCATTCAATTAAAAAAAGGTATTCTTTAGCTTGCGAGGCTTTATCCTAGAGATATGAAGAAAATCTTATTGAAAAAGTTTGTCACTTTAACACTTTCCACAAAACACTTTTCAAACAAAAAATTCACTGCAATTAAACTCAATTAAATCTTTAAGAAAAAACTAGAATGCCTTTTCCTGTATATTTGCATCATGCCCCGGTTTTTCAATTTACTGAAAAGTTGTTCAGTAAATTGACAATTGTAAAAAACTTTCTTCATTTGACCGTCGACTAGGATTGCTTTACTGCACATTAAAGTTGAAGAAAATTTGGCAAAAAAAAAATCTTTAACTATTTATATTTGAGCGGCCAAAAAAGTTCAAAAAAATCTTATTTAAACACCTAATTTAGCTTTCTCGAAGTTTTTGTTGATTGTATTTTTATTTATTAATTTAAAAATAATTTAAATATTAGTATCGATTAATGAGTCGTTTCTTAATCCAGAGAATTTAAAGTAACGCAAAACAATAATTAGTGCTATATTGTATGCAATTTAGGCGACATGTTGCACAAAATTGATGAAATAAACTTTGCGTGACTATCGAGTTAACTATTGTAATTAAGGTTCACAATTAATCATTAACACAACAACGAGTTCACAATTAATCATTAACACAACAACGAGGTCACAATTAATCATTAACGCAACAACGAGTGTTGGACTAAATGCCAAAAGCATGATAACGAACCATGTTATGCCCAAGTGTATTACCCTACCACAAACAATAATTGGCGCGACTTCGGTTAACATGTTCAAAATTGGCTGGATGTCAGTAAAATCAGAAAAATAAGTAAAAGAAAAGAATATAAGATAACACAAAATTAATTTCTTAATTTGTTTTTTTAATTTGTTTTTAAGATACTTATGTGACAGATTTGTACGAGTCTCGAAAACTAACAGTAAAGAGGTGAGGCAACACATCTCTGATAATTTGTAAATATAAATAGTAAACATTTTTAAATCTTTCAAAATTTGAAACTAAACTATATTGTTGCATTAGAAACTGGAAGATAACGGGAAAAAAAAAACAATAACATAAGCAACAGGGTAAAAAGAAGAAAAAGCAATATTTTTTGTTTGAATTCATAAAACGTTTTAGTTAAAAACTACTTTTTGTGTTCTTTCACTTCTCTATTGTGATTTACCTCCTTCGTTTTTTAAAAAGACACATCCACTTCCGTAATAGCCCTGAAATAAAGATCAGTTCATTCCCTTCAGAACTCACTTGTTTTTATTTGAGCTGAGAGAAAGTGTTCTAAAAGATGATAGCAAGAAAGGTAAAAAATTTCTTATATAAAACTGATAAAGACAAAGAATTTCACCACAGAAAAACAGCAAAGCGAAGCTCAACAATAACAACAACAAAATGTTGACTATTTTAAGAAGGTACATATAGCAATATAAAACATAGAATTTTTTATTTTTAAAATAATTTAAATATATATTTTTTGTTATAAAAACATCTACCTCCCTGGTTAGTGTGGGATGAACATGCCTCCCTGATTAGTGTGGGATGAACATTCTTAGAGATAAACATGTTGTTAAGAATAAGAATGTTGTTAGGGATGTATTCAATACATTAAAACTTTTTTTAATAGTAATAAATAAAGTTTTTACGACATATATTTATTATTTGTTGCAAACCACACCTTAACTAACTAAATTTTAAAAGAAAAAAAAATGGTAAAATGGTGAAAATATTAAATTTCTATTTTATATATTGTTTACAAACTTAAATTAATCATTTTAAGTTTATTCAGATAATAGTTAGAGATAAGTAAAACATCACAACCTTTTAGAATAATATGGGATTGTGATATATGACCATTATCTTTTTACTACTGATTGTTACAGATTTTTGATGTCATTGTACGAAGTAAACAACATTAAAACCGTTGTTTCTCAAATTAACAACATTGAACTAAAAAATTTAAAATAAAATAATAGTTTTTTATTCTTTATTATTTTTTATTCATACTTTTATCATGTAGCGAATTCAAATACTCAGACATTAAAATAATTCGTTTTCTTAATACTAATTCTACTAACACTAACAAAACCTCATTCTCTATTCACATACTTTTTTCAATTCACATACAATTCCTTAATAAGCATCTCCTTTAACAAAAATAATCATTTCTATCTGTACGCATGTAAAGAAAACTCATGCAAAGAAAGGCAAAGAGACCATTTATACCATTAATTTCAAATATGAGTGATTATAATTATATATAATATTTAAAAATTATGGACTGGTTATTTATAATCAATACTGATACCAACAAAAAATATTCACATTTAACAAATAATGATTAATGGTAAAAGTTATTAAAGATTCTCTTATTTAAAAAGTCTCTCATTTAGTTTATGTTTGGATCAACAGCAATTACAAAAGATCAAGTAGTCGCGATAAGACTGCAACTTAATTTATTTCAAAAAGTTAAAATATTTTTTTTAAGGATATAAAGTTTTAGTCTAAAGAAATAAAAGTATTATATTTTAACTGAACCAGTATTGGGTTTGGGCGGAATTAAGAAGTAGTATGCTAAAGGTGCTAAAATGAAAATCCCTTGAAATGAGTAAATATCTCTTGCAAGATTTTTCTTATAAAAAATTATAGATCTGTAGTCGCTTTAATAAACGTCATGACTACGTCACGTTAAAGAAAGCTATTTTGCAAAAAGATTTTTGAAAAATAAATTTAATACAATTTGCACTTAAGTATAATTAATATTTACACGATTGAAACATACATTTTGATATTACATTATAATATAAACAATATCATTGTATATATTGTAACGTTCAAAAATTATTAAATAATGTTACTCCTCAGTTTTATTTATTTCAATCTCAGTCAGTATATCAATTTGACTGTTTTTAATATTATTGGTGTCTTTGTTTCCATTTATAGCATGCAAAGTGCTGTGTTCATTTTTTATGTCGTGAATGACTTTTGCAATGGCTTTCTTCCATTCTAAGTTTGTAAACTTTTTCTCAGTTTCTTTTTTTCCTATCCTGAAGACAAGGGCATCGATCGCAACAATCGTTATAATTAAGAAGATTACTGATAACTTACCTACACCAAAATAAAAAAAAATAAAAATAAACAGTTAAACATTAGAAGAAATAATTTAAAAAAAATAAATTGTAAAAAAAAAAAAAAAAAATTAAATCAATTGAAAAACTTTATTAGATGATCCTACCAAAAGTTTGAGACATTATGCGACAATTACTTTAGGATGTATTTGTTCTTGGTATTTTTATTAAATGTTTTTGTTTTGAAATGTTTTACAAATTTAAAACTTTTATTTATTACTTTTCTATGATACTTCACGAGTGTTTCAATTATATTAATATAAATTCCGGTAAAACGATAAAAACTGATAGATGCAAAAAGGAAATAATAAGCATAATGACGAATATCAGACGATAAAAATTGAATTTTAATAGGAACCTAACTTTAATTAGATTTATCTGTTTGAAAGTTGCGATTCAAAGGTGTTTTTTGTTATTAAGTATTGTTAAAAAATATTATTTATTAATAAGATGTTTCTCAGAGTTATTGTGACAGTTATTTTTATTATAAGAAAATATAAATTTGATAATTAAAATCGGCTTTAAAATAGAAAAAACAAAAAACAAAAAACATAAAAAGGTCTGCGTTGATAATTTGTTTAGTAACACTATATAAAAGTATCCCAAAATTTTTACCTGCTTTTAAGTTTCTGTAGTTTTGTTAATTTATAAGTAACTAAAGTTGCACCTAGCTAAGTTTTTACGTAGGACTCTAAGGGTGGAATGCAAGAAGCGAACCTAAAATTTGAAGTTATACTTCAAACCTAAAATTTAACTTAAACAAATGCAAAGAGTGAACTTGAACTCAAGTTATACTTGAAAACCGGCAGTGTCAAGTTAGGGTGAAATAAATAAAGCGAACTTGAAACTTGAAGTCATACTTCAAATCTAAAATTTGACTTGAGCAAATGCAAAGAGCATACTTGAACTCAAATTATACTTAGAAACCAGCGGTTTTCAAGTTCAATTGCAAGAAGCAAACTTGAAATTTCAAGTTATACTTAAAATCTGAAGTCTGACTAAAGTGTAATACGAGAAATGAATTTGAAATAAGTTCGTTTATGAAAAATCAGATTTCAAGTCGTTTTTTAAAGTATGTATGTATGTATGTATGTATGTATGTATGTATGTATGTATGTATGTATGTATGTATGTATGTATGTATGTATGTATGTATGTATGTATGTATGTATGTATGTATGTATGTATGTATGTATGTATGTATGTATGTATGTGCGGTCACGATTAAAAGTTTGAAACGTTTTAAAATTTTCAGAAAATTTGAAATATTTGTTTAAAAATATTTATCTACATTGAAAATATTGAATAAAAATTATTATATTATATTATTATATACATACGAAATGTTATGTTATAAACCATTAAGTTTAGCTTGTTGTTATTTTAGCAAAAAAAAAAAAAAATAGTTATAGGAAAAACTAACAAATTAGCAACAAAAAAACGTTCTCAGATTGTTATTCCACGTTAAAAAAGGATTGACTCTGACTTCTATTGCTGTACGTTTTAACGTAACACACAGCTGCGATATAAAAACATTAAAGTGATATCAAGAACTGGACGACCAAAGGTGACCACTCAAAGGGCAGACAATGGTATTCAAAATCGTTATGCAAAAGCATGTCCGTTTGCCAGTGCTTTTGAAATTTTGTATGAGATATTCCCAACTGGTGTTGTAAGATTGCTAATATTTTTTAAATTTTCATGTTACTTTTCATTATTTTTTGTTATTTTTTTGGCTTTTTTGGTACTTCAAGTTTTCTGATAATTCTATAAGACCCTACTTCAAACATGAACTTCAGTGACTCAATTGGTCATAATAATATTAATATTATAAAATGCTATATGTAAAAAGAAAGAAAGAAAGTTAAATTTGTTTTGTATCAATAGTTGTATCCTAAAAATGTACTTATGGAATAAATTTTATGAAATTTCAAATTTTTTTAAATTTTTTGAAAATTTAATAAAAATTGTATGGTTGCATTACCCCATAAAATGCTAAAATAGAATTAAATGGTTTTGTAGCTACATTTGCAGAATTTTAACTTTTATTATGGTATTAGATTTTGATTAGGCCAGTTTTGCCAGTCCTCTTTTGTACTCTTTTTTTTCTAAAATTCTAAAAATAGATAGGTTTTTTTAGCTGAAATAATAAAAAAAAAACAAAAACGAAAACTATTCTCATAACTTTTAATTAATTTTCTGTTGACTCCCAACGTAATTAGCTTTTGGTAAATTTGTTTTAATAAAAATTTCAACAAAATGAATAATAACAACCTTGATAATGCAAAGATGAGCCAAATTGGACAAGAATTAATAAAGAAGTTTTTCAGAATTTGCCATATTGGATGTTTTTTATTTTAAGTAATAGTTTGTAGTATTTTTCCTTTTGAATGCTTTTTGTCTAGTCTATTAACATTTTATTTTAAAGAAGGTTTAAATCTGAACAGGGGCATTTACTTCTTAATACTGTCATACATAGAGACAAAGTTGTACTAAATAATGTTATAATGTGTCTTGGTGTTAAATATTGGTATATTCTTCCTAGATTTTTTTTTTTTTTTTTTTATGTTGATTTTAGGTGCCCCAAGAAGTCCTTACGGTCTTATCACAGAGCACCGCGGAAAAGCATTTAATAGGAAGTTCACGCCTTCCTCCAGAGGTGGGGTTTGAACCACGGATCGTACGTTTCTGAGGCAAGCGCGCTACCACTGCGCCACGGCTGCTATCATGTGGATATCATGCTATCAATGTGGATTGCAGGCGGAGAAGTATCATACCATCGCTTTTTTATCACCACAAACCGAGGCAGAAACAGTTTTCACCATCTTTATACAACGTTTTAAAGATTCCATGTGGCACGATTACTTTTTAAAAAAATCACCAAATTAAATGTAATCCTCTTTCACTTCTTTCAGTTGCTCATCAGTGAGCTGTATTGTTAATGGTTGTTAGTGGAAGCTCTGCTGCCCATTCTGAAACTCCAATCAATCAAGTCCTACATAATCTATGCCATAAAATTGAGAGTAGGATCTTCGAATTGGCGTACATTTATTTGATTAGCTTTCGTACTTCGTTATTCTCTAGCTCTCTGTATACGCCTAACACCTATTTCTCGAATTTGTGGCTGCTCATCTGATATTATTGTCAGAACAATATTTTCTTGATGAAAAAAGAACGTATTTATTTGAATAATTTGTTTACTAAATTAAGTAGGACACCTGGCAGATACCGTGGTTTGACTATTGTAACGCATAGATTCCTCCTTTCATAATAAATAATTGACTTTTTTTTATGATGAACCACATAGGAGAATAAACACGTTTAATAAAAACATTTAATCTGAAGACCCTATTGGCATTGGTGAGCGATCTAGATTAAAACAGTTTCCCAGAGTTAGATTGACAAAACAAGTGTCACTTAGCACCAGAGTTGTTAACAAGGCCAAATATAGCAAGGCCAAGGCCACATGCTCCAAGGCCAAGACCAAGGCCAAGGTCAAGGCCAAGGACAAGAATTTCAAAGACAAAGATAAGGTAAAGGACACATCCAAGTATTTCACGGGGTAAGACTTAAATTTCGAGCTGCAAACAACAAACCCGCATGTTTCAAAATTAAATCAAGGATATGCGTATATATTGTCAATAAGAAAGTATATTAGAAAATAGATATATAGTAAAGCCAAAAATAAAAATACGTAAAAATTTAAAAATATAAGATGTTAATATTATTTTTTAGCATTAAATATAAGTTGTCAAATGAACTATTATAGCCTACAAGTCTTTATTGCATTTAAGAAACATTAATGTTTCAAGCAAAGAATCTGACATACGAGCTCTATGAGGGCGCATTATTAATCCTCTTTGGAAAAAAATACGTTCAACAGGAGCTGATGTAGCTGGGATACAGAAAAACTTGTCAAACATAATTCTGATTTTTGAATACTTTTCCATTGTGCACAGTTTTTCAACGGAACTCTTTTTGTTTAAAATCTGGTGAGTTTATACGTTCAAGATAGTTTGTTAGCTGCTGAGTTGGGTTTAAAATCTGTGGCTGTAAATTGTTATTTTTTTTTATAGTTTGCAAAAAGGCATTTTTTTTTGAAGAAGAAGACTCTTGAATCTGAGATGTAACACTATTTTCAATATTTTAAAAAGAAGTTTCTGGTATCATTTTTGAGCAAAGCTTTGCCAATTCTGTGTAAAGAAAACCTACAAATAAAAATTTTAAAGATAAAAAGTACAATTTTTTTTGGTTTGTAAATTTTGTTATCAGAAATAATATTTAATTTCTTGTGTTTATAATCACTATTTACTAAGCACTGCATTTTCTTTCAAATCAATCAAATCACCCATACAAAAAAAATCTATGTTAAAAAAAAACACGCATAAATCAACTCATTATTTATTTTGTTTCTAACTTCTTCCTTTTGCTCGTATGTGCCAGGATGATCTTCAAGCCAATGATATGCATATATTGGAGTCATTGCACTGGCCCTCATAAGTAAAGTATCTTAAAGTTTAGGCTATGAATTTTAGAATAAGGTGGAATATTCTCTGGACGGTTTATTTTAAGAAACAAAAATATACTATGAAAATGGTTATGTAGTCCTTGCAACAGAGTTTTAATCATTAATGAGAAAAAACAGGCTTTTCTTAACATTCTCTGTAAAATATTAGATAGTGACAGAACAACTGGAACAACACAACTGATTGTAATAACCTTATCACCTTGAACAATATCTATTGCTTGAGCAAAGGGTTCCAATATATGCATCAATTCTTGCAGCTGGTTTAACTCTTTGACTGATAATATCAAATTTTTTTGGTTTGACTCACGCAAAACAGTGCCTAACTTAGTCAGATCTAATAAAACAATTACCTTTAACTGTCTAAATGTGCTGTCCCAACAAGTTTCATTTTTAGATGAAACACAATGTCCTTTTCCAATCGCAGATTCATAGGCACAACGAAATAGAGTGCTTTTGTGTAATAGATTTTGAAGTTTAGAACATTTTGAAAGAGCAAGCTTGAAATTTGTAAGAGAAGCAAATAAACAAGCTTGAATTTTGAAGATGATATAGATATAAATCTCTGAATACAACTGCCGTTTTGCAGTTGTATTCAGAAATTTGTTTATATCTATATCATCTTTGACTGGATCTTCCCACAATGATGGATCATCCTTATCATCTAAATGATCTTCCCCATCATCAAACAAAACATTCATAGCTTTTTTCATGTTGGACGCATTGTCTGTCACAACGTAATGTACTTTATTGTCAATATTATTTTCTGCAACTATTGTCTCTAATCCATCTGCTATTTTTCTACCAGTATGAGATCCATGGAAGGAGCGAAACGCAAGAATTTATTAAAACATGGAAAGCGACTGCAAGAAATTCGTGTGCTCTTCTATCAGTCCATATATGAGTTGTTAGTGAAAGGTAGGACGATTTTGCCAAAAACTAATACAATTTTGTGACCTTAGCTTGTTGCATCTTTGGTAAAATTCCATATGAAATTGTTTGCCTGCATGGTAGTGTGAATTTTGGATCAATATCTTTCAGAAACTTTCGGAAATTATTGTTTTCCGTTAATGAAATTGGAAACCACAATTTACTATGACGTTGGTTATAAATGATTGAGTTAGTAACTTTTGGTGAGGATTTGCTAAACTGTAGGAAACATTCTGGTCTTCTTTTTTTTGGCCAGTTAAAAACCCTGTCATTAAGAGTTGATCATTATTTTTGATTATCTGATTCTTCCAATTTGTGTACTTCTAATATAAAGACAAATGCAAGATAAATTTTTAAAATATAGATAGTTATGTAATATAAAACGTTTATGTTCTATTAAACAATATTGAGCTAAATTCAAATAGGGCAAAAGCGCCTATGATGGCATACTTAGCTTTGACACTTCATTATTCAATATCCTGAAGACCAATAATAAAAGTTTTGATATGGCTGTATTCCTTATTACATGTAGAACAATAATACCCCTCGGAGTTTTCATCAGTTTGGTTTTTTTATAAGTTATCCCTATTTAAAAAGAAAAGCATAAGTATGCCATCAAAGGCATTCACTGCTCCCATGATGGCATAGGGGAGGATGGGGGTGGTTGGGATCAAAGGTACCTTGCCGATTTCATTAAAACTTATAGTCTTCTCTCAAAAATGCCAGAAATTACGCGGAATTATCCTAATTAACCATTTCATGCCATACAGCAGCATTGTAGAGTTTAGCGCATACGTATAAGAGATATTGCGTTTTATCTATTTTTTTTGACCAAAAAAACACTTTTGGACCATCATTTGTTTTACTTACAAATAAGTTGTTCTTATGAAAAAAAAAAGGTTTTCGTAACTCTTCAATATTACAACACACCCAACTCGTCAGTATGCCATCATGAGAAGAAGTCATCGATTTCATTGAAACAAGCTGTGTCTGCCTTGTTTAAAAGATAAAAACAAAATAAATATTCCACTAAATCCACAAAACGTGGATATAAAAAGTATGAAAATTTCATATCTGCAAAGTTAATAACAAAATCACAATCTTAAATATATGAAGGAATTAAAACTACAACAGCACATCCCAAAATCAATTTTTGTTGATTGTAAAAGCAATATTAGTCTACAAATGACGTATTTTTACTAAAACTAATATATTAAGTCAGTATATTCATGTAGGTCTAATCACTTTTTCACCAAAACCAATATTTATGAAAATATGACTAGTATGCCATCATTGGCATTACGCCATCATAGGCCTCCTTTCCCCTAAACGAAATAAAGAGAGCTGTAATATTAATAGTGTTTCTGTAATATTAACATGATAAGTATTACACTTAGCTGACCATTTATCTCCATTTATAAGAAAACTTTTGTATCCAAATTCGAAGATTGATGGTAAACCTATATCCATTAATTAAATCTTTTTAAACACATAGAAAAAGAATTATTAAAATCATTACACTATTTTAAGCAAATACTAGCTATGACAACTATAAAGATCAAAATTTCATTTCTCAAGTACCTTAAGGTATATTTGGTACCTTAAATTATTCTTCTGATCAAATTAAAACTGCTCTTGATTTAAAATAATCTTTTGTAATAATTGCATATTTAAAAATTAACTCTGGAATTTAAAGTTATAACGTTTCACAACGATTAATAATAACATTTATATTCTTTATATACTTCTTTTTATAGAACTTTTATTCTTTTTAAATAAAAACTTTTCTTTGAATGAATATTTTATTCTGAATGAAAATTTTAAAATCATTCGAATTTTAAAAATTGAAAAAACAAATTCTTCATACATTTTATCATCTTCAAAATTTCACAAGAAGTTTTCATTGTTTTTTTTTAACAAACTAACAGTATGTAACCAAATAATATTATATAACGTTAAACGTTAACGAGTTACAGCATGTAATTACTTTTAAACAATTCTATTGTTCTAAATTCAAATAATGAACTTGCTAAAATAAACAAAAAGTTAGAAAAAAAAATTCAAGGCCAAAAAATTTTAAGGGCAAGAGTTTCAAGGCCAAGGCCAAGGCCAAGGATTAACAACTCTGCTTAGTACAGATGTCAAAACGGCAAAGCTGATCCGTAATGAGTTTTTTTTATCCACATCAAGGCTCCTGATATGCACTTTCCCATCACTATGGTTCTCTTCTTATTGAAAGTACAGTCATTTTTACCATCAAAATACAACGCCTTTATTTGAACCTCACTAACTTTCAAGTTAAACATAGCTTTAAAGCGCTCACGCTTTATCATGGCAATATTGCCATTATGTGAAATAATGACAATATTCTTAAGTACAGCTGATGTGATAGGTGTAGCAAAAATTATAGAGTTTAGTGGCACAACATCATTAAGGTTTTAGCTCTGTTGGCTTTGAATACTCTGTAGTTTTTTCTTCTTTTTCCATTGATCCAATAGCCAATTTTAAGTTCACCCCTTTATATTCCAGGAAAATGTGCTCCAAAGCTAGTAACATATGAACTTTAGCATAACAGCATTACCTAAGATCTTTGCATTGGCAAGCAATTAAATCAATCAGTTTGGCTAAGTTTTTTCATTTTCTCTATCAGTAGTTAGAGTTTTTTGTTCGGCTCAAAAAAATTAAAAACTCAAATGATGAAACATTGTGTATGTTGCTGTTAAAGCTGCTTCATTCTTTTTGTTGTTTTTTTTAGGAAGTTTCTGTAAGATTATAATATATATTTAATTGTATTATTATTTCAGAAACGATATGCAGTATAGGTTGCTTATATTTTCTCACAAATAATCCATATGCCTCATTACATCTACTCTTGTTGGCAGTTCTCAGCCAGCACAAACACGTCTTTTTAGAATCTAAAATGTTATTACATTTTATACTTTTAAATTCAGAAAAATATAAGACATCTAATATAAATCATCTTTGAGACGACGAATATGAGCTCATATTCAACGACAAATATGAGCTCATATTCTTCGTTTCAAAAGTCTTAATATTTTAGATGCTTAAAAACGTCTAAAAGGCGTATTTTTTTCGGTTGGGTTGCACCTCAGAGAGTGGTTTTGAATACCCAAATAACATGTTGATCTGTTTTATATTTTAATATTTTATTTATTGAGACATAATAAGCAAAGTATTAATAGAGTATTATCATAGTATCAAGAAGAAAAGTTTTAAGTTGTATTTAGAAACATGCATTGGTTTAGTTTTTTTTTATAAAAAAAGCATTTTAAGAAATACAGGGAAATGATTTTATGCTAATAATATTTAAAAAACAAGTTTTTTTAAATATTATTAGCATAATAATATAACTAATTCTTTTTAAAGAATTAGTTATATTATAAGGCTAAATTCAAACTGAATTCAAACTATAAAATAACGTAAAATAAAATAAGTGACAACTCACAAATCTTTAAAACCGAACAAATTAAATATTATGCATATAATCCAAGCTCTACTCGTAATTGCAACACAAATCAAACTCGTATAACTTATATTATTACAAACTGTATAATATAATATACCGCAAAACATTTTTTTCTGCTTTTTTTTTTTTGCCAATATAACATTATACCTTTCCTTTATAAGATTTCATTGAATTCGTTTTTTTCTTTTTTGGTCATAGTAGTTTTTTTTTTAAGTATAAAATGTTATCAACCTCACCCCTTCGTTGGGGTGACTTTAATAATCTACTAATTCTTTATGGATTATTAATTTAATCCTCTTCACAAGTGTCATTAACATGTCATAAATACTTTTTTTTTTTGAGTTATTAACACTTTTTTTTTTAAGTTTTACTAAATTAGAACACAATATACAAGAAAATTTAAAACATATTACTCGTAAAATTATCAATTTAGATAACAATTTCGTTATCGAATATATCTACAAATTGAACACAAAAAAAAAAAAAAAATGAATATTAATATACTAAATATAGCAATATAATATATTATAATATTTTTTACTGAGGATTTTATTTATCAAAGTTTTCTTTTAATTATTCATCAATGCTTTCTTTTTAATTTCTTTTAAACGAAAGCTTAAAGAACTTATTTTTACAATCGAAGATTTAATAATATACTTCTGATATTATTATTATATATTTGATTTATTATTATAATATATTTGTATTTTAAGTATTGTAATGAAATGCTTATTCAAAATGTAATTAAAAAAAGAATACACACATACATATATATATATATATATATATATATATATATATATATATATATATATATATATATATATATATATATATATATATATATATATATATTTATATATATATATATATATATATATATATATATATATATATATATATATATATATATAAGGCCGGCGCGATAGGGGGTGCGGGCGGGTGAGCATAATACTTCCCCCCCCCCCCCCATCAATGATTTTTAGTCGGCAAATTGGACCCTTTTAGACTAGTTAGTCGGCAAATGTCGATCCTTTCGAAATAGGTTAGTCGGTAATCTAGACTGTCGGCAAATGCCGTCATGGCAGTCGGAAAATTTTCGAAAACGAGGACTTTTTTTTTTTTTAGTCGGCAAAAATTTTAATGGCACCCCCCCCCCCCCCACGTGACACCTACACGCGCCGGCCCTATATATATATATATATATATATATATATATATATATATATATATATATATATATATATATATATATATATATATATATATATAATATAGAAAACCAATGTTTGAAATTTTAGATAATAGTGTTCTATCTGTTGATAGCATATCTGATACACTCAACACATGTTATTAACATTTTTCACATTTACAAATTGTATCTGATATAGTGAAAAGTATATAACTGATGAGAATAATTTTTACTGACACACTCTAAGAAAAAATTCGTTAAATACAACGAATTGAATCTGTCGCTATTGCACTAACGGGAAATCCGTTAAGTTAACGAATTAAAATTTTAACGAATTGAACTCCGTTAGGAATAGTCCGTTGAATTTACGGATTTATTTCGTTAGTGCAACGAATAATCCGCTAAAATTAAGGAGTTATTACACTAGGCAACACATTTTCTGTGATTGTTATTTCTATGAAATAAATGTGTTAATAAGTTATTTTAGTGATTATTTCGTTAAAATCACTAAAATCTAAAATTAGAGACGCCAGAATTGTGACTTCATAACCAAATAATCCTTATATTTGTTAATGTTTGCATTTTTATTTAATTGTATTATTTTATTTCGATATTCTACATTAAAACGTTTTAACCAAAAATTGAAAACTAATCAAATATTTATAATATTTAATCCAATATACTTAAATTACAATAAAAATAGTTAAAAAAAATATTTTTAATACACTATACTCAAGCTAGTACATTTATATAAAACACAAACATATATATAATAGATGTTTAAAATAAACCAATGCCAAGATATTAGTTTTTGGTCGCTAGTTTTGGTTTGGTTGGTTTAAATAGGTTTTGGTTTTGAATACTGCTGTTACGCGTACACAGGTTCGCACTTTTAATCGGACACCATGCTGTCAACTCCTTAAAGATTAATATAAAATAAAATAAGGAAAATATGGAAACTTAATAACATACCTAGTATAAAACCAAAATAAAATGTTACTGATAACACTATAGAAAATGTTTTTGGTAATTCATTATATATAAATTTCTATTCTAAATTTTGTTATTTTAATTATCTCTGATATCGTTTTCTAAAGATAAAGTTAAATGGAATAAGTAAATTATATCTTTATTAAAATGTAAATTAAAAAAAAAGTATAGGATTACCTTGACATCTGATAACTGAAAGACTCTATACATTTCACATACATCAATACCTATCAGGAGCAAAAAATAATGTCTCTAACCTTTTAAAAATTATGATAAATCAAAACAAGATTAAATATGCAGACCAAAAAAAACGCAAGCAACTATATAAAAAAACTATACAACTTATTTAAACTTACAATGTCATACCACTTGGCACATGTTTAAAATAGCTAATTCTAAAATAATAGTGAATATAGAATATAGTAGAATAATAGTTAAAAAAGTGTGATATAAACTTAGTCTTAACTAAACTAAATAAATATGCATGCCAAAAGAAATGCAAGTTAAAATACAATTTTTTTAAATTTACTAATTCAAACTTACAGTGGGATATCACAAGTCACGTGTCTAAAACAGCAAATTCTAAAATAATATAAACACGCCAGATATAAACTTATCATTATTATTATTATTAATAGTTGAAACTCAACTAAATAAATATGCACGCCAATAGAAATGCAAGTTACAATATAAATTTTACAACCAATTTAAACTTACAGTATGACAGCTTATACCAAGTGTCTAAAATAGCAAATTCTGAAATAATATAAACAAGCCATACACAAACTTAGTTGTAATCTAATTATATAAACATGAACGTCAAAAGAAATGCAAGTTAAAATATTTTAAATTTAAAATTAATTAAATTAAATATAAAATTTTTAAATTTACTAATTCAAACTTACAGTGGGATACCACATGCCACGTGTCTAAAAGAGTAAATTTTAAAATAATACAAACACATCAAATATAACTTAGATTAAACTCAACTAAATAAATATGCAAGTTACAATATAAATTCTACAACCAATTTAAACCTACAATGTGACACTAAATGCCGTGCCTCTAAAGCAGCAAATTCTAAGATAGTATAAATAACTCATGTATAACCTTAGTTGTAACTCAATTAAATAAACATGAATGTTAAAATAAAAAGAATTTCGAATATAAATTTTTTAATTTTACAACTAGTTTTAACTTACAATGGGATAGCAAATGCTATGTGTCTAAAACAAAAAATTCTAAAATAATATAAACACACCAGTATAAACTTAGTTTATGATATTGGATGCCACATGTTTAATTTGGAAATTAATAAAAGTTGCAATTTATAAAAGCATATTAACTAGCCATGTAAACTTAGCTGTAACTAACCTAAATAAATATACCTATCAAAGATGTTAACATTTTTAAAAAGTTAAAAAAGACTATAAATAATCCATTTAGTCTATATATAGAAATAATTGTTCAACTAACCCTTTACTACTAGTAAAGGATTAGTTGAACTTTTATTTCTATAATATAGACTATATGGATTGCATATATTCTTGCATAGTTTTCTAGATTTAGACATGTAGTAACTTACCATTTATGATATGTATTAACTTACCATATATGTTATTATATATTATTTAGTAATACTAATGGCTTTTAATTTAAAACAAAATAAACCTTATTGTTAAATTCTCTATATAAAGCTTTATATAGAAAATTTAAAATAATCTAAATAACCTTCGAAATTACAAATAACAGAGCGTAATTTAAATTATAATATAATTTAATTATTAAATTACTACTAAATGTACTAAATCTACTAATCTGTAAAGCTTTTTAAAAAATGGCATATTAAATTTTAATATGCCATTTTTTAAAAAGCTTTACATTTAGTAGACAAAGCAAATGGATAAATATAATTTATATTTATCCATTTGCTTTGTCTACTAAATGTAAAGCTTTTTATACATTTCGTAGACAAAGCAAATGGATAAATATAATTTATATTTATCGATTTGCTTTGTCTACTAAATGTAAAGCTTTTTAAAAAAT
Organism: Hydra vulgaris; assembly: GCF_022113875.1. Taxonomy (NCBI): domain Eukaryota; kingdom Metazoa; phylum Cnidaria; class Hydrozoa; order Anthoathecata; family Hydridae; genus Hydra; species Hydra vulgaris. The sequence goes on from NC_061161.1 coordinate 56,007,762, forward strand.
GGCATATTACACTTACTGCAACCAACTTTTATTTACGATGTAAATGTAAATGTGAGAAATACGCATTCAAAACTTTATCATTTTCAAAATAAAAAACTACCGTAAACGGGGGTGAATATGAACGCTTTTTGAACATTTTTGCATCATGAAAGAAAACTGTTGGCTTAATCGCAACCATTTTTTCTGTAACAGAACATTATACTACTCAGCTTCCTGTATTAGTCGTAAGCCTGATCAACACTATGCAGTAAATACCTTAGTTTTCTGGTTTTATACGAGCATATACGTATTTCCGAAACGGGGTGAAAATGAACGGCCAATTTGGGGTGACTTTGAACACTACATATTATTTCTATATTCTAGTATATCGCTATATTACCTTATTACAATGGAGGAAAAAACTGTTAAAGATCAAAACAGATAACATGAAGTTTATTTTACATAGAACATATTTTTATTTAAACTAAGTTTATGTGAAAAATTAGCATACTATGTTTAAAAACTAGTTTTTTCAATATATTAACATGTATCACAATATTTACAAATCTGTTCCACATAAAAACAGAACATTAAATATCACTATCCTCAAATTCTTCAAATGACTCACACATGCTGCATACAAAGTATAAGATATTTTCAATATTGAGCTCATAATAATCATCTTTATCATAAATGAGGCCATAACACTGGAGATGATATGGTTTACTGCATTTGTCGCATTGAACCCACACGTTGTCGCTAAACTCTACCCATTTTTTGTTACAGAAAGTACAGTACCAATCATTATCTGTGTTGCTTTTTAGCTCAGTTGAACTTAATGGAATTGACTCAACTAAAGAATGAATTCTTTTACCTGGTACCACGTTTGGACCACGAGGTTTGCGTTTTGTAGTTGAATTTGTGCCTAACCCTAGATTGTTTTTTAGAATATCTAAAACAGATTCGTTAAGAACCATAACGGTGTCATTACCACCAGGGTCTTTATATTTTCCTGGAAGACGTTTTATAACCTCTGTTCTGTCCATAGGGTAGATTCCCGTTGCTTTAAATCCGCTAACCAAAGCTACTGGTCGCAAAGTATTATTTAGTTTATTTAAAAGCGTAGGTAAATGTTCTTTTGGGATAGCTCCTTTGATACGACTTTCTGATCTCCACTTCAAAAGAATACTTCTCCACGACTGCTTTAATCCTCTAAAAACAGCAACATCTAATGGTTGGCAGAGATGAGTCGTATTTGGAGGCATTGTTATAAACTTGATGTTATGTTGAATCATGGCTTTAATAACTTCAGGAGAAAAATGTGAACCAAGATTATCTCCAATCAATAGTGTTGTTCCGGCTTTTGAAATAGCAAAAGGCAAATATATTTCCATAAACCATCTGGTAAACGTCCTACCATCAAACCACCCGTTAGGGGTGATGTTGTAAACAGTTCCAGGTGGTCCACCTTGAGTCCAACCCTGGTAAAGGTTCTTTGCTTTGTAAACTACCATGGGCGGCAAAAACTCTCCAACAGAAAAACAGAAAACATTAAACTGGTCGACTGCTTCGAATGTTCTTTTTTTTTTCGACACGGTGCCCAAAGCTTTGGACCCTGCATTGTCTGTTATATTGGTCTCATCATAGTTATAGATATTTTCTGGAGGTATATCCTTCAACTCTTTATACAAATTATAAAAATATTTGTTAAGGGTATCTTCATTGACCATGGCTCTACTGTGCTTAACATTATCAGCAACCCTGTTTGTTAAGTTATGTCTCTTCATGAAAGACTGAACCCAATCTACCCCAGGCATATTGTTTTTGAATCGAGCGTCAGTTATACTCCTTTTATCACAATATGATTTGACTAAAAGTCTTATATCCAAAGAATCAAATGGTACCCTCCAATCAGTCATATGTACAATTGTTTGGACAAATAAATTTTCTGTTATACTATCAAGTCTGGTTTGTCCGCCTTTTTTTTTCGAAACTTGATCCCCAAGCTTAACTTTTTTGTGTAATGTTCCTAATGGAATATTGTACTTTTTTGAAGCTTTCCTGAAGCTAAATCCTTGGTTTTTGATATTAATTAAAGCTATTTCTAAGTCTTTTTTTGTATAACTTGTTTTATAAGCTCTACTGTTTTCCTTTCTCTTGTAATTTCGAGGCATAGTTCTAAAAATTAACAAAGTATAATAAAAAATCGTGTTAAAAAAATGTCATTTTCAAATGAGCTTATAATCGGGTACAGACAAGTTATACATTAAATTATTGTTTTATTAGAACATTATTTACCTGAACCTAAATTGAGGTAACTTTGATGACGTATAGATGAGCGGTTCTTAAGATACTCCTTGATAGGTGGGTTAATAACACGAACCACGTAGCTTGTACTGTTTATATGCGATAGAGAAAAGGCGGGAAAAAAAATTTTTGAGGGCAGCCAAAAATTATCTTCCACACATTATATTTAAGGCAAGTGAGTCAAAAAATTTCAATTTTTAGCTATATTTTATGTGCTGCTTCACCATTAAGTTAAGCTAGTACTAGTGTTCATTTTCACCCCGCTGTTCATATTCACCCCCGTTTACGGTACTTCACAATCATTTTATTTTCAAAAATGTACGCAGAATATAATTATGTAAAAGAAAAAAAGTCGAATTGGTTGTTTATTTCGCAATTACATTTTAAGGTCGCTACTTTTGTAACTAACAGGCAAAATTATCAAACTCACCTCCATTATCAAAGTTTTACGGTTGCTCGATTATTATTGAATATTATTAATTTATAAATAATATTATTAAATCAACCTAAATACTATTACTAACATTTAGAAATTTTGGTTTTTATTAAAACTCCGAGTAAAACATGGGTTTTAGTATTTGCTTAATATTCAACTTTTTTAATTGCTAACAATATTAAGTAATTCTAGCTAAATATTGCTGCAAGGGTAATTTTTACCCAATTTTGCTTTTCTTTAACTTATTTTTTTTTATAAATAATATAGAAATCAGGGAGAATAGTTGTATTCCTGAAAAAATTTTTTGTCACTCTACCCGATTGATCATTTATAAAGATTTTTAAAAGATATAATATAACATATTCATTTGCACTAAATAACATTTGGTACAAATGAATTTGCTATATAAGAACAGAAAATTAAAAAAATATATATTATTGATTTATTCATTATCCTTTAAGCCGAGTCAGTGAAGTTTGCATAATAAATTTTAATAAAATTCTAGACAATCTCTAAGTTAAATGGAATGTTATAAATGAAACTTTGTATTTGTTTAATAAAAAAAGTTTATACTGCTGTTAAAAATAAAAATTTATTAAAATTTTTTTGTTTATACTAGTATACTAGTATAATATATTATGGTTTTTATAAAGTCTATATATAAATATTTTCATTCTATTTTGCTCAGTCCTTTTTGTTCAAGATGTCTCAAATAAATAAATAAAATTTTTAAGTTTGTACATAATTATAGATTGAAAGAGCTTTTAAAAGTCAATATTTTTTAAACCCAACTTTATCGTGAAAAGAACACTCAATTATATGAATATATACCCTTAATAAAATCCGACCCAATATGGGGAAAACAGAAAATCTCCGGAAACGCATGCGCACTATAAATGTCCGATAGGTATCAAGATTAAACAACCGTGATTGGCAGGGGAGAGTGGGGAGAAATGGGACACCAATTTTTTTTTCAGGGTAATTGCAATACCTTTTTTATTTGATGTATGATCTGATCCAAACTTAAAAAGTCTTAAAAAATAAGGCAGTATTTGGGGCATTGAATCCACCCCCTAAGATTGACAGAATGTTTTCATAAAGTATTTATTTTTTAGTTTTAGAAGAACCCTGTTATTGGGGTAAAGTGGAACAAGTGTGGGAGAAGCGGGACGAGTGTGCGGGAGAAGTGGGACGACTGTGCAGAAGAAGTGGAACATTTAGAGGAGATGTAGAACTATATAAAAACAACTCCAAATCTAGTTAAATATTAATTTGGTCTTAAAGTTAAGTTTAAATAAAACGTGGCAGTGATGTAGTGGTAGAGCGCTTGGCTTGTTTGCGAGAAGTTTAGAGTTCGAGTCCCACCACGTCCCTGGAATTACCACGCTCAACTTAGTTACTCCGCGAAGTGGACTTTGTTTGTAAAGGTTCGTGTTTCTGAGTTAAAAGGTTTAAGAGAGGATTGTAACCACAATATAAAAATATTTGAAAATGCAAAAAAATGAGCAGCCTGCTCGCCTGAAGTTGCCCTCTTGGAAAGGTAAATAATAGGAAAAAAAATCAAATTATCAATGCCTTTTTCGATGAGATTAAGATTACATTTTAAGAATTAAAATTTCTTTGTTAAAAAAGAAAAAAGTTACGTTAGATTTAAGATGCCAAAGTTCACTTGGAAAACGATTTCAGTTTTTGTTCTCAATGTTGTTCCAGCAAGGGTTGAGGCAGGACTGCTTTTATATAAATAATATTCACACTACGAATGTCATTAATTCTAGGTTTGACAAATTTAGAAGTTTTTTTATTCTGGCATTTCAGGAAGCTGACCTTTACATCAAAAATTGTGTCTATTTCTTTCTGCACTATGCCTACATAATAACAAATGGTGTTTTTAATACAAATCTTGCAAAGAACATAACCACTGACACTCACATTTTGAATAAAGGTAAAAGAAACAGTTTCCAATTCTTCTTCAAACTCTAGTGAGTAATAATCAACAGAAACAACATTTATTATTTTGTTGAAATCTATATCAAGGTCACTGTTTGATTTGCGTAATATGTTTTTCCTCACATTTTTGGATTTTAGAAAGACATTTTTTTTACCTTTTTTTTGTTTAATACTTCATCTTTTATTCTTAAAATCTCTGGTGTTGATGTGGCTATCGTACACTTTCCTTTTTACGTACACGCCTTAAAATCTTTCGAGAAGGGGCCTGCAAAGTATATATTAAAGTATTATATAATTATAGAATTTAAAGAAAACCTAAACTAAGAATATTTAGTTAAAATTACCTTTAGATAAACTCGTACAATCTCAGGAAAAAAAACAGTTAAGTTTCTTTTACTGCTTCATGTTGCACATTCAAACCTGAGATATCTGAAGGAGTAGCAGTTGTATTCAATTTCTCACATGAGTCTTCACTGTATGGTTTTTGAGGCACATCTCTATCTGTTACAATTGATGGTAAAAAAATATCATCCCCATATACATGTCTATCACAAGTCCAAGTTCCTATCACGTGAAATCCTGACATAATATTTGTTGGTGTGGAAGATTTTTTCCATGCTTGTCGAATGAGACTGGCCATCTCATAAATTGTAATGGCTTGTCTTGGATTGCTAAGCATCCAGCTATTGGCAGCTGCATTAAAATATGTTTTTATCGGACTAAAAACAGACCTTTCTAAAGGTTGTGTCTTATGTGAAGTATGAGGTGGCAAAGTCATTATACAAACATGGTTTTCTATTGCATATCCAAGTGACTGTAGTCAAAGGTGGCTTTCATGATTATCCATAATCAATAAAACTTTGTGATCGGCTGTTGAACAAGCAAACTTAACAAAATGCTTTAAAACATCTATAAATATTTCAGCATTCATCCATCCAGATTGATTGGCTAAACAAATAGAGCCTTCTGGTGCTCCTCTCATTAGTGGGTTTCTAAATAATTTTCTTGGAAACACAATAACAAGGTGTATTGCAACACCAGCTACTGAGGCAATGCAACACACTGTTACAAATTCACCTCTTTCTCTAGATGTTATTTTCCCAAATTGCTTTGTTTCCTTTGATGCAATGACACGAGGAGTTTTCTGCACACTAGTAAAACTTGTCTCATCAAGATTAAAAATTTTAAATGATGTTGCTTTAGACTCTGATATACCTTCTTGTAATTTGTTAAAGAAAATATCAATAGTAATCGATTAAATGCTGATGCTCTCGCAATTAAAGTTGAATCTGGTTTTCTAACATATAGTTCTAACATATAGTTTTCTAACATATAGTTTATAACATATGGTTTTCTAACATATACTCTGGTTTTCTAACATATAGGGTTTCTTTTTGAAAACTCTTAACCAATCTCGAGCAGCCTTTTTTTTTTCTCGGATGGGACATTTTATTTTGTTTGCTTGAGCCATTTCAAAAGCTAGAGCTCTTACTTGAACTGGTGTAAGGCCATTTAAGAACATATCTTTAGATAAGTGCTCAGTGTTTGTTCTTGCGCAACAGAGAAAATCATAGAATGTTGATGATTTGGTTGAAGATTAGCAGCTGGGTATTGACACTTTTGCAGACTTAGAAATGCCAGCTGAATATGCTGCTGCTCTAAGGCTCATCCTATTTTCCATTTCAGCTACAGTAACTTTCAAAATGTTTTCTGAAACATGTGGAGTTTCAGTTTTTCTTTTATAAACTCTAGGCATGATCTGAAATTTAAAAGAAAATAGGTTTGATAAAAAAATATTTCTTTGAAATGGTATTAAAGTTACTGTTAATAATATATCTTATATCAGACTATTATGAAATTATGGTTTTATTTAAGATTAAAAAAAACTTTTATGCATGTCTTTTGCTTTCCAAATGCTTTTAAATTCTCCGGCGTCCCACTTCCCCCACTCTCCCCAAAATATTTTTGTTTTAAAAATGTACGCAACATTATTATAATCGTTTTTACATGATATTCGCGATATTTGTTATACACCTATGTAAATTAATTTTTTATTATTATATAAGAAATATTATTTTAATTAAGAAAATTATTACTATAGCTACTATAGCGTTTTCAATAAAAATTAAAACCCGAAGAAAAATACTGCGCGAGTTTGCGACAAAGTTTTATTGCAAAACTACCGTTAGCCGAACGTGATCCTGGTAGCAGGAGAAAATCCCCGGGAAAAATTCCCCCCGAAAAAAAAACACCTGAAATAAACCCCTGAGAAAAAATCCTTTTTTCGCTTATATTTTTCGCTTAAAATATACTACTAAATTAACTACAATGTCCTTAAAATCTACCGCTAAATTAACTACGATGGTTCGCAAAAAAGTTCACATTTTACAAGTTCGCAGTTCGTCAGGGTTTGGTTAGGGTTGGGGTTTTACATTCGCTACCTTTGAGGAATAGCGCATAACTTGACATTTTGATGAAAAATGAAGTATTTTATATAAATATTTAAAATAAATAAAAATAACAACGTATTAGTAATTTTTATGTAAAAAAAAAATTTTTTTCTGGGGGGATATTTTCTGAGGGATTATTTCGGGGGGATTTTTCCCGGGGGATTTTTTCCTAGAACCCGTTAAGTAATCCTTGTAGTTAAATTTTGATACTTAAAATTGCATAACTTTTTTAATGGTTACCCGACAAGAAATTTTAATGTGGGCCATATATGGCATTTGCATGCTAACCATATGCTTACCACTCTCCTTTATGGGATGGCGTTGATGCGTTCCATCAGTGGCGGATTGAGGTTTAGTGTCGCGGGGGGGCCAAGTCAATAAATAGGGGCGACCGGGGTTGCCTTCAGTAATTTAACCTTATATATATATATATATTTTAATTGTTTTAGGGGGCGCCGTTTGACCGTTCTAGGGGGGCGTGGGGCAGCTCGCCCCCGCCCCCACGCCCTATACTAAATCCGCCACTGCGTCCCATGTGTGGCTATAATGTTTATCCCACTAAAACCACACTAAATAAGAACGAACGCCACGCTTCATTTGTGCCTGAAAGTTTTATGTGGCCCACGTGTGAGAAGCACATGTTAGCCATATGTTTACTACTCTCCTTTATGGGATGGCGTTGGTGCACTAAATAAGAGCTAACGCCACACTTTGATTGCATGAAAAATTCATATCTATTTCTTCACTCTTTTATCTATCAAACTATTATATCATATTAGTTTGCCCTTTACGTAACCAAAAAAAACACTATATAAAACAAAATTTTCATAAGAAGAATAATAAAAAACAAATATACAAATATAAATATAGTAAAATAGTTTTTATTTTTCAGTCGAGGAAGAATTTTATATTAATGTTAATGCAAAAGGTATGATTATTGACTGGTTAGCTAATTTGATGTTACAATAATGATGATATAAAGTATGTGAAGACCTTAGTGCTAGAAGTACTTGCATGCATTATTTATGCATTCTATATTATAATATAGCATGCATGCATGATTCATTCAAGTATAAAAAAAAAAGTTACAAAAGTTAAATTGTACAAAAAGATTATGGATGTGGTACCGTTAGTATATTCAATTGATTATGCAAGTTAGTTGTCCTACTTTACATCTTTGAAGACTAATAATAATTGTAATGAGCATATCTCAAACAATGTACACTCGGATTTATATTTTTGTTAAACCTTTTCCACAGCCACCTTGTCTCAAGCATTCAATTGCATTCTAAGATATCTTTATTCAAATCAATTGTGACTACTATACCAAAAGACTGTAGAATGGACCAATCAAGTAAAATGTCTAAATTTATATCTTTTATATAGAACTCCTTTACTTCTAAATAAACTTGTTAATTTTATGACTTATGAAAATATTTAGCAATGTAATCTTTTTAGGATAGAGTTTTTAAAATCAAATTTACAATGCTTTAGTAAATCTTTATTTAAAATAACTTTGCATACATAGTATAACTATACAATTATTTACATTGTAGCTTACCCATAAATACTTGCAAAGTCTACTTTTCTGTTAGCTCGAAAATTGAGTTCTAAAATACCATTATTCACATAACTACCATATTAAAACACTAACTTATGGATTGATCAAGTAATACTTAATTTTTAGCTTGATTTGCATGTTAGTACATATATGATTTTGATAAATAAATTTTAATTATTATGTTTATTGATTAGTTTTTAACTTTAAGAACTTTAAGAATTACAATTTTATTTTTACATGTTTATTTATGTTGTAGTGAAACTGTCGGTATCTCCACAACTTTAGGATACATGTCTACTGTAGGATACATGCCTACTGCTCCTCAAGACAATGGATAATGGGAGTTATCAAACTTATATATATATATATATATATATATATATATATATATATATATATATATATATATATATATATATATATATATATATATATATATATATATATGCAAAAATAAGTTAAAGTTACTTAATCTAATTATGCAAATTAAACAAATTTTAGTTGCCAAACTATATAAAAAAATGTTATATATTTTTATATATATGTGTTTTTGAGGTATGCAAAAAGTATATTTTTCTCGATCAACAAAAAGGAAATCAAATGTTGCAAATTTTAAAGTAATATGAATGTAGTTTAAAAAAATCTTCCAAAAATAATTTTTGTTTTAAATTCTTTTTTTTTTATGATTGAAATTATTTTTTATTAACTATTTGAGTTTATTTGTTATTTAATATTTGAGTTATTATTTAATATTTAATATTTGAGTATAATTATTTGAGTTATTATTGAGAATTATTGAGCTAAATTTTTGATTGTTATCAAATATATTAAAAATATAATTTAAAATTCATATATTAAAAATATTAAAATTTTAAATTCATTTAGTAATATCATGTATTTAGATTTTTTTTTTTTTTTTTTTTTTTTGTTATTTCGGTGCCCCAGGAAGAGCTAACGGTCTTGTCACAGAGCATCGCGGAAGTGCAATTTTATGTTGTATAGTTTTATCACTTGCTGAGCATCAATGTAATCTAAGTTGACTTGTATTTGTATTTTTATTTAATTTGTAAATAACAGAAGAAAAAAATTAGTTTATCAAATTTTTATGAGTATTATTCTATTTAATCTGTAATACTTTATTTTTTTAAAATTTTGAGCTATTGTTGCAGGATGGAATTCTTGCATAAGTAATTTGTTGTCTAATATATTATATGTATTACATATACTGTTAAGATGAGCAATGTTATATTTTTAATTATAAATTTTTTTCGAGAACAAATTAATTCAAGTACTAAATTTTTTTAGTTGTTAGCATATGCTAATAACTAACTTTAAGTTGTTACCATATGCTAATAAATAAAACAATTAAATACTTCATATAACTTCTTCTCGAAAAATATTTTTTAACTAATAAAATAATAGTGTTAATCTCAATATTATATGTTATACATATAATATATGACACAGCAAATTACTTATGCAAGACTGTTCCGTACGATCTCAAATGACCATACGTTCAACTGGTCTTATAAAATTATTTTGTAGTTATTCCAAACCTACTAAATCCATTTATATTTTGTAGTTATTCCAAACCTACTAAATCCATTCATATTTTGTAGTTATTCCAAAACTACTAAATCCATTCATATTTTGTAGTCATTCCAAACCTACTAAATCCATTCATATTTTTGCGATAGAATATTCTTACTCTACGCAAAAAGTGGAAAAAAAAGGTGGTTGCACGTCTTGCAAGCCTTACTAAACTTACTAAGATTCTTAATAAGAATTCTTATTAAGATTTGTAAGATTCGTCGCTCTGGGTATATCAAGAAGTTTGGTTGAATTTAAAACTAAAAGCAACCCTGTTAATAATATTTTTACAAATTTAAATATTGTGATCAAACAATTTTATACAAAATTTTCCTTGGCTTCCGTTCAAAATTTAGACAAAATTACTCTAATTTCCTTAACGAAGTGCACCAACGAGAAGGTAGGCCGTATAATTTTGCACTCCATCAGTGAGCTGTCATGCTGCCTAAAGTTAGCCCTCTATTTCTGGATTCTTTCCTTTACATGATAGGCAGTTCATGTAAAATTAATTGTAATTTTGCATAAGCTCTTTTTTGTGTGTTTTTTAATAATCATCTTTTTTTTAATTTTAACTTTTATAATAATGTGCAGTTAAGCATAGAGATAAATACATATATATATATATATATATATATATATATATATATATATATATATATATATATATATATATATATATATATATATATATATATATATATATATACATATATATATATATATATAATATAAAAGTATCTTTAAATTGAGCAAAATTGATACATATAAACATATCAGATATGATTTATAATATTTATAAAGATAAAAACCATTGTACTCAAATGCAGTAAAAACAAATTCATAATAAAAGAAATAAGATAAATATATATTACAACATAATTTTAAATTTTCATCAAATAAAATTTCCTCACAACTCTAGCTATAAAAAATAAGATCACCTTTTTCAAATGGCGATACTTCATGAGGTTCGTTATATTACTTGACAAAGTGTGTGGTTTTATTTAGCGTTTAGTTAATCTATTTGTACCACTTGCGTATGGTCCCAAGATAATTGCAAACTGTTTCCTCTGCTGCCTCTCATGATACCCATGCGCTTATTTTTGAATTTATCAAATTATATTTAGTTGAAATATTTTAGCTGCAACTTTTTTTTTGTAGTTTAATTTCTTCTCTATTTTGTTCTTCTTGCTTTGCCTGAAGGTGCATATCTTGATCTTTCTTAAACCAAAAAATGAACCAATAAAAAACTCAAAAGTTTATAGCTTAAGAAGACGTTTTTCAGCAAACAGAAAGACAATGAAAAACTTTACAATAAATAGATATTTGAAAAATCTCGATACAGTAAAGAGAACTGGAACTTGCATTGGCTGCCAAAAGACAGTTCAATGGGCAAAAAATCGGGTTGTAGCACATAAACGAAGATTATGTCCAAACGCTAGTGAAGATGAGAAACGATTGTTCGCAAAACGAATAGCCGAATCATTAATTAACTTCTACTTCTACAACGGCATTATAATCTCAGCTGAAACTTACGAAGTAGTCAACAATGTGATGAATCCTGAAGAATTAAAAAAAGAAATCGATATGAAATTAACAAACTCCTTTTTCTGAACTGGAATATCTCTTTGTTTCGTTGAATCTGAAGCTTTCAAGGATTTGATCAAAGCACTTAACCCATTGTATGCATCATCAATACCGTGCGCGAAAACGCTGTCAGATTTGCTTCTTGATAAAAAGTACGCAGAAAGCTCCGCTAAATTGGAAGAAATTCTCGAATCATCTGAAAGTTTAACGCTCGTCAGTGATGGTTAGACAAATATTGGTGACGATCATATAGTGAACTTTTGTATCAAGGCATCAAATACAAAACCGTTTTTCTATACTTTAATCAACACATCGGGCATAATTCAAAACACTGCAGCTGTTGCTGGTGCTATCATCAAAGTAATCGAGATTCTGGCTCCACAAAAGTTTAGATACATTATTACTGACAACGCTTTAGTAATGAAAGCTGCTTGGAATTTAATTGAAGAAAAATTCCAACACACCTCTCCGTATGGCTGTGCAGCACACGGTATGAATCTTCTCGTTAAGGACATTTTGAGTACTGCTGAAAGTTCAAAGACCATCAAAGAAGCTGAAAATGTTATCAAATTTGTGAAAAATCATCACATTGTTAAAGCAAACTTTGATGAAATAAGAATTGCAGCTAATATTCATCGCTCACTCACAATGCCTGTTTCGAATCGATGGCTCAGTCATTTTAATTCAATGAACAACCTTTGTATGGCAAAGTATGTTTTGATTCAAATTGTGGATAAGGAAAATGCATCTTTGAAAGAAATTGCTCTAAAAACGAATTCGGCCGCTGTTTTGACGCTAATTAAATCATATGCTTTATGTGATAGTTTGGCAAAACTTGTGAAATATATCAAATATTCTTCCAACATCTTTGGAAGACTTGAAAATGGTGATGCTCCATTATCTTCGGTGTACTATTATTATGGTGAAATGTACAAGAAATTCGCAAATGAGAAAAATATTAAGGAAATGGTTATGAAGCGCTTTAAATTCCTTATCGCCTCAAATATGGGAATTGCCTATATGTTTAGATCAAAATATGCTGCAGAAGGATTCTATTTTGGTGAGGTTAAGACTGATATAATTAGTTCATTTTTAGAATAAGATTTAAAAACAAACCAGTTACTGAGACAGTTAAAATCAAAAGTTACTGAGACAGTTAAAAGTAAAATGATTGAGTTTGTTGGAGAAATGACAACACTAACAGAAAAAAGGAAAGAGACGATTTTTAAAATGAGCGCAAAGAATTATTGGAATATTGCTGGTCGTCAGAAATAATCAGCAGTCTTTGAAGTTGCAAAATCTAATGTTGAAATGATTTGTTTGTCGGCAACAGCAGAGAGAACTTGGTCAATTTTTCGATTTATTCATTCACGATTGAGAAATCGCTCGACAAACGAACTCTTAAAAAAATTAGTTTTCATATATACGAATAGTGTTTTAATGGATACGAACGACAAAAATGACTACATTTAAGAGGAAGGAGCACTTCTCATAAAATTTGAGTGTGACGAAATTATAAATGAGCAAACGTAATACAAAAACAAATTAAATTGCCAAGTTTTGTAATATATGTTTTTAAATTTGTAATCATGATATTAATTTAAAATAATTATTTTTAATTTAAATTTAAATTCTTTTTTTTTTTGATTTAAAGTCACTTGCGTTCGATTTAAAAAACATTTTATTCTATATTTGACAATAATTAATTTCACATACCATTTATCGGTTAAATTTGTATTAGGGAACAAAAAATCGACCATTTGCGGTGATCAGACTTCTGCGGTGATGGTCTAAAAACTGAAAACCGCTAACCCACAATCACCGACAATCACCGCACACCTCTAACCGCTGTCACCGCTAATGCATCACCGCGCACCGCAATCACCGATCACCGCAAATGGTCGATTTTTCGTTCCCTAATTTGTGTGCGCATCATTTGCATATTATGCGCATAACTATGCGCATAACATTTGAATGGTATGCGCATATATTCGCTGATATACGCATAAGTTTCGAACTCTACAAAAAACAGTCACGTCACCCCCTTCCCCTTATAAATCTCTTCGGTAAGGCCCTGACTAAAGAAAGTTTAGACATTGTTGATTTAATCGATGTTATTAACAGTGACGGATCCAAGATTTTTTGGTGATTGAGATATCTGACCTCCAGACATGGAGCAAACTTAATACATTTGTATGTTTACACTTATTTCAAATAATAAGGCTTTGCAAAAAATTGCGGTGGTTGGAAGCTGGGAACGAAAAAACTAATCTATTTATCTTTATGGCTAAAGCTTGCAGCAAAACAGTTTAACATTAAAATCCACGCAACACCTACAACATATCGCATCATAATATGTATCTTTCAATGTCAAACACCAACCATAAATACTTTCATTGATCATATCTAAATAAATATAGATTTTCCAGTCATCATTTATGTGCATATATATATATATATATATATATATATATATATATATATATATATATATATATATATATATATATATATATATATATATATATATATATATATATATATATATATATATATACATGTATATATATATATATATATATATATATATATATATATATATATATATATATATATATATATATATATATGTATATATATATATATCTATATATATATATATATATATATATATATATATATATATATATATATATATATATATATATATATATATATATATATATATATATATATATATATATATAGTATTGGACAAAATAAGTGCAACCAAACAATGCTAATTTAGTTTCTTTATATAAAAGTACTGCATTTTTCAATTTAGAGAAATAACTATGTAACTGTTTAGAGACAACGTTCTTTAAGTTTTATTCATCGCAAAGCTCATTATTTGTACACGAAAATTAATAAGTTAATCAAAAGTATTAAAGTTGATTTCCTTCTGGACAAAACAAGTGCAACTCCACAAAATGTTGACCAAGCTGTATTTTGCTATCAATATTTCCTGGCGAATCCTTTATTGTCGATCACAGCCTTGCATCTTCAAGGCATAGATTCGATCAGGTGATCAATGAAACTTTGTGGAATCGCTGCCCAGGCCTTTTGGATTTGTTCAAACAGCCGATCCTTATTACGAACACCTTCACGATTAATTCTGCGGTTGACGATCTCCCACGTAATTTCGATAGGGTTGATATCTGGAGATTGAGGCGGCCAATCCATCACCGATAGGTGGTTGTTTTGAAACTACTGCTTGACTACTTTTGCAGTGTGTTTCGGGTCGTTGTCTTGCTGAAAAACCCATTTTATTGGCATATTCCATTCAGCATGAGGTAATATAACATTTTTCAGGATAATTTTATACATAAAACGGTCCATTATTGCATCAATTCGATGTATTGGACCTAGACCGTTAGCAGAATAACACCCCCAAACCATTACATTGTCTCCACCATGCTTCACGGTCTTATGGCAGTAACGTAAATCGAGGCGTTTTCCGGCTAGTCGACGTACACGGCAAATGCCATCGCTCCCAATGATGTTGAACTTCGATTCATCACTGAACAGTACAGTTTGCCATTTCTGCACATTCTAGTCGATATGAGATGTAGCAATCAAGAGTTATTTCTTCTGGTTCTTTAGTGAAATTAGCGGTTTCTTTGCAGGGCGTCGGCTTCAACAGCACGTCGTCTGATTGTTCGGGCTGATACAGGCAGCTCTAATTGCTTTTGTATCTCGACTGATGATATCCAGGGACCCTTCTTGACGGATCTGACGATCATAGAATCCTCTCTAGAAGTGATGAAACGCGGTTTTCTACCTTTGTTATTTGCTGCCAACTTCCCCGTAGAACGATATTTGGAACATAGTCTTGATACGGTCCATTTTTTCACGCGATATTTATCACAAATACTTTTTTGTGACATTCCACTCACGTATTCCCAATAATTTTTTTTCTTAATTCAAATGCATGACTGTCGGGAGCCATTTTTGCACTTGAAGTCATAAAAGTAATAAAAATAAATAATCACGTTTCTCAAGGCTTACCGTTTTACATTTACCTTATGATGATACAATAATGCTCTGTGGAACACAACGTCTCGGTTGGATGTGAACTGTATTGATGTAATGAAACACTTGTTGTATTTCACTTCTTGTATTGATGTTCTTCGATAAAACACTTTGATAAAACTCACTTCGATAAACTGTCTTGATAATACTGACTGATTGACTTCCATATACTGACTGAATTACATGTTGGTTTACATGTCACTTATATAGTAAAATGAACCTGTGTGAACCTGTTCTGGAAGATTCTTGATGCTTCTTTTCGATGCTTCTGGAAGCTTCTGGATGCGTCTGGATGCTTCTGAATGTTTCTGGATACTTCTGGATGCTTCTGGATGCTTCTAGATGCTTCTTCTGAAAATTTCTGAAGCTTCTGCATGTTTCCAGAAACTTCTAGAAACTTCTAGATACTTCCTTTAATTATTAAAAAACTTTCGTGACGTTGACACGGACGAGACTTGAGAAAATGAAACAAAACAAAAAAGTTGCACTTGTTTTGTCCGCTGCAAAATGGCACTTGTCAACGAAATTCTGCCTGTGTGCTGTCATCTGTCAGCTAATTGCTCATGTCATGGCATGTTATGACTCCAGACTCCTGAACTGTTTGCTGTGGTAGTATAGTTTGTTTTGTTTAAGACATGTAAAATTAGGAACAGTTTTTAGCATTGTTCGATGTTGGTTGCAAATGTTTTGTCCAATACTGTATATATATATATATATATATATATATATATATATATATATATATATATATATATATATATATATATATATATATATATGTATATATATATATATATATATATATATATATATATATATAGTATGCAAAAAAAAAAAAAAATGTTCATTGAAAAAAAAATTTAATTTTAAACAATGCATCAAAAAAATGAGTTTTTCGTTTAAATTAAAAAAAATTTTTATTTAGACAAAATAGATATTTTATCAAGTATTGTTTTAAGAATTTATTTTTCAATAGACCTTTCCCATAAATCGGTACACGCACAATGCACTGTGGTAGTTGTATTTATCTAAATAAAAACAAATGTCGGAAAACCGACATTTAAGTTATAATGAAGTTAAACTTTGTGAGAAAAGTGAAGTTAAATCTTAAAAAAATAGTAAAGTTGAACTTTGTAAAAGTAGTGAAGATGAACCTTGTGAAAACAGTAAAGTTAAACTAAATCTTAACAGCGAAAATGACTATTGACTTCAGTTCCTGTTTGTCAATACAAACAATTAATGACAAAGTTTGTTACAAAAAAATGGCGGATATACTTATTGTGTTCTAAACTGTTTTAATAACTCTAAGCGAAATAAAAACTTATCTGTTTATGTAATACCCAAAGAAAATGCTTTAAACAAGTTATGGTTGGACAAAATTAGCAGAAAAAAGCTTAAACCTTCGTCGTCACACAGAGTTTGTTCAGGACATTTTCCAGGTAACAAAAAACTTATATGAACTATGTGCCAACAATTGTTCCAAAAACTGTTAAATTAACTACCTGTTTCCTAAGGACAACCCAAAATAGTCTTTGTGTGATACCTAAAACAACACTAGAACCTTATAAAAGAACTGCAAGCTCCTGTTTTGAGCGATGAGGAGAAGTTAAAACAAAAAAATAAAATTCTTAAAACTCGAATTGAGGATATTAAAAAAGAAAAACAGCAGTTAAAAAAAATACAAAAAGAAACAATATGCAAACTTAACGAAAAAATACTTCAATTACAATTTAATGTTGTAAGGTTTAAGTTACCAAAAAACAATTTAAATTTTACACAGGTTTTGAAAATTGTGAACCATTTAAGGTAGTCATAAAGTTTTTAGAACCAGAAATCTATTCACTCAATTATTGGGGCTATAATCTCTGATGAAACTACTTTATCTAAACCAAGAGATAGAGCACGTATATTAAAAGTTGAAGAAGAATTTTTTAGGGTTCTTATTTGACTGCGACTCGCTTTTTCTTTAGAGGATTAAGCAATATGGTTTAATATCTCATCAAGTACTACCAGTAGGATATTAATTATTTGGTATGATTATTTTGGCTATATTAGAATTGATCTAAAATTTTGATCAGTTCCTACAAAGATATAACATAATTTTGATATAGCCTACAAAAAAACAAGTTAATGAAGCAATGCCTAGTTGTTTTATTGCTTTATACCCTATTACCCGTTTTATTATAGGCTGAACAGAAATTTTTGTTCTCAAACTATAAACATCATCATACAGCAAAAAGTCTCGTTTGCATTGTACAAGTGGTGCCATAACATTTGTCTTAGATTTGTATGCAGAAAGATCAAGTGATAAACATATGATAAAACACTGTGGCATACTAAAATTATTAGGAAAAGCTGATAATTTGATGGCAGATTGTGGTTTTGATCTGGCAAATGAGTTACCTAAAAGTACAACTTTTAACATAGCACAATTTCTTGAAGGTATTTTGCAACTCACGTTAGAAAAAAAATTAGAAACAAAAAAAATTGCATCTTCATGAATTCATGTCGAACGCGCTATTGCCAGAGTTAAGAACTACAAAATCTTACAAATACATTTCCGTATTCGATGGCTCCTAATATGAACAAAATATCGGTCATTGTTTTTTATTTAGTTAACTTTCTACCCCCTCTAATTAAAACTGATAATGTTGATATATATATATATATATATATATATATATATATATATATATATATATATATATATATATATATATATATATATATATATATATATATATTGTAAATAATTATTTTATTTTAAATATTTCTGTTGACATAAAATTGAAACAAAAATCTGTTAACTCAGAAAATATGACTGTATTCCATAAATCTGCATTATAATATATTGTTTCGATGTGCAATGATTTTTCTGTATAAACAATAAAATCAATTGTTTTAGTTTCAGTTAGCGCCGTAGTGACACTGATAATAATAATAAGGAAGCTTTACTTTTAATTTTAGAGCACCATAGCTAAATTTCATATAAAAATTTTTATCCTGATATGCTTCTTCAATTGTTAAATTTTTTTGATGAAGGGCATTTTACTTCAAGTACTTTTTTAGAATTCACTCCTTCAGGGCTACAATCCAATCTTGGGCATATGGGGTTTATAAAAAAACCACATTGTGAAACACTTGACTTGGTTATGTTTTCATATCGTTTTATAGCTTTTTCTTCATTCTCTTTTCCCCATACATCTCCTACTTATATATTTTTAGTTTGTAGAGCCTTTTTCAAAATAGATATTGGGTAAATTTTTTTATACCTATTTATCACACTACTGAAACTTGACGCTGTTAATCGTTTGCTTCTTTCCTGATACCATAATTTGCTTTTGAATTGCTTAACTTCCAATAATCACACAAATGTCAATTAAACGTCAAAACAACGTTTCGACAAAACGTTCAGATCTGGTCGATTATCCGTTTAGAATAACCTGATTAACGTTTAATACAAACGTTTAAAAACTATTTTTTTCTATTCAAACGTACTTTAGACGTCTATTATAGGATTATTATGCGTATATAAAGCGTTTAGATTTTGTCTAATTTACGTTTAAATCTAGTCTAATTAACGTATATAAAGTGAGTAAATTTAGTCTAAGTAAACGTATATAAAGTGAGTAAATTTAGTCTAAATAAACGTATATAAAGTGAGTAAATTTAGTCTAAGTAAACGTATATAAAGTGAGTAAATTTAGTCTAAATAAACGTATATAAAGTGAGTAAATTTAGTCTAAGTATATTAAGTAAACGTATATTTATATTTTAGATCTTATCTAGAAGTTTTTTTTGATTTAGTAAACGTAGTTTCAACTTATTTAAATTTTAAAACTAACATAAATTAAAATTGAGTTATAACTTTTTTAACTTTATATAAGTAATAAGAGCAGGTCTTTAAATTTATAAATAAGATATAGTTATAAAAGTAATGAAATTAATAAATAAGATATAGCTATAAAAGACCTGGTCTTTTTTTAATATTTTTTATAACTATCATAAACTTTTACACTATACTACTTAAACTATACTTTTATATTATAAAACTATATATAAAGTTATAAACTTATATAAAACCTTTTAATATAGTGGGGATTTAGAGAAAAAATGTTTGTGCACAATACTTGTTTGTGTTCTGATAATTAAAAAAAAACTAAATGATCAAGCTTTCTGCAGTGGAAATTTTATTGTAAGAGTTTCTATCAAATATTTTTTAAATTTAATCTCATTAGCAGAAAATAAAAGTTTACATTAAGATTAAGTCAAAGATTACTAATAAAATTAATAAACTCATAAACAAATATTTTGGATCTCTGTTTTCTCTGGTTTATGTATAATTAAAAATCTTCCTAGAATACCGTCTACCGCTTGTTTAACTTGCACCTGTTTGTGCAACACCATCTTCTACATTCGTATCCTGATCGTCTGATTTCGTAACTTGATTAGTAACCGCCAAAAACTAGGGTAAAATAGTTAGCATTTTAAATTTAAATTCATAAATCAAAATGGTATTACACAGAACAACTTTATAAATAGAGGATTTTCTGAAAGGAGGTTTTCGAAATTTCCTGTTCCATCCACGTTTATTTTTGACATTAAAAAATTAGTAACGTCGCGACATAACATATGCTGTGATTTTTACTAACTCTGTTCCATCAATTTACCTTAGCAAATGTAACTAAATTAAGCTAAAATGCATCTAAAAAAAATATTTAGTTATTAAACCTCTTTATTATTCCAAAGATGAATACCAAATTTTACACAACCATACTAGTGTTTACAGAATGAATTTAAACTCTTTGTAAAACTTACGGAAAATGTTCTTGCAGTCCGACTTTCATAACGAGAGACCAGCAACTCATATTTTTTAACTGTGTCAATGTTGCTATCAATAATTTTTAAAACATCGGAGTTGATTTGTTGGCATTTAGAAAGGTAGATTGTCGCGATAAGAGCTTTTTAACTTCCATGAGCTAAAATGGCGCACCCAACACTCGTTTATTATTTATTTATTAGTCGTTTTGCTTTCAGTTGTTGTAAGGAAGTGACTCTTGAAAACGTATTTAAGTCTAATTTAACTATTTAGCCAATAAAAAAAAAATTTTTAATAAGTTTTTTATTTCTTTTAAATTATACCGCGTGACATAAGCTGTAATGCGAGTCTTCTGACCATCGCTGTATTACTATATTATAGTATAACAAACGTTTATTAAACGTCGATCAAAAGTTTAGAATAACGACTTATATTAGTCAATATTGTAAACGTTTGACCGACGTTAAATAAACGTATTTATTAAAAGATTTAAAGCGTATATTTTAAATCTATAAATATTTACGTTTAATTACGGATGATTAAAGGTTTACAATATTGACTAATGTAAGTTGATATTCTAAACGCTAGATCGAGGTTTAGTAAACGTATATATAAAAAAAGTTTGAAATATACATTTCAAATGAAGCGTCGATTTTTAACCAATAATAGGTCGCTAAACGTTTTGTCAATTTTTTGACCGATTTCGACTAATTATTGACCAATTCTAAACAAAATTTTTGAAATTATTGGAATTTTGTATTAAACCAGAGTTTATTTAAATAAAATTGTCTCAACTTTATTACTCTTTTATCCATAACTATTTAATTTATGCAAATATTGTCTGGGGAAGTACTAATAAAAATAGATTGAAACGTCTTTGTAATCGTCAGAAGCACTCATTCGAAGCCTTTATTCAACGAAATGAGATTACTTAATATATATGAATTAAATGTATTCAATATCTTATGTTTTGTATATATGGGGGAAAATAATTTAGTTCCCAACGTTTTTAAAAATATCTTTACTTTAAAACCTGTCAATAAATATACCCTAAGAAATAATGATTTGCTAAACCAAATTTTTTGTTGAACTAAACTTAATCAATTTTGTATTAATTATCGTGTATTATGTCTTTGGAATAAAGTTATTTTGCAAAATTTTGATTAGCCTTCTTTTTAACCTGTTTTTAAAGCTAAACTTAAAAGTTTTATTCTTTCAACGTACAAAGTACTTATGTACTACTAATAGTAACATTCTAAAGTTGTTAACTTTCTATTATCACTAAGTAAATCATTTTTGTTTAAATCATTTTACTATGCTTATATATTTTTTTGTATTAGTCTGTATACTTTATAAGGTTTATTTTCTTTCATCATTGTAAGAATATTATTCATTTATTTTATTTCGTTATTGTAAGAAGTTTATTCATTAAAGAAAACGGCTTTATACGGTTCTGATGACAAGATCTTCGTGATCTTCTTTCAGTTACATTGTTTATATAGTTTATCATTGTAAATTTGTGAAAGGTACTTGTAATTAGTATTTTTTTATTATTATTACTATATAATTGTACAACGACAAACTAATGTAAACAAAACAAAAAAAAAAAAAATTCTTAACCAATCTGTGCTTACTGGGCTTTATTGACTTCAATATTTTTAGCCTCTTCAATGTCAACGCTTAAATGTAATTCTACAAATGCTTTTTGTTCAGAAGACAAATAAGAAAATCAATCTTATTTTTTAAATTATCAAATAGAGTATTGATAACTAATCTGTCATCTTTTTTACAATAAGGTTCTGCAATATCATTTTCTATTAATGTTGACAGAGACAAATTAAAAAATGTACATCCTTCAAAATTGTTATAATAAATTATTTCAAAAAAATATGTTCCCTGGCAGAGATTTTCTAAACATTCACATAGTGTTTGAAGTTGTAAAGGTGAAGTTTCTAAGACTTTGATAATGAATAATATTTACGGGTTCCTGAAACTAAAGGTTTCGAGTATTATTTTTGTCTTTATAAGCGTCAGGTTTTATTAAAAATGAAGGTTTGAAAATAAAATTGTTTCAGAATTGGTTGATTTATCTGGACATGCCATATCTGTAAAACGTCAGTACATGTTTCGGTTTCTCGAACCACTTTAATGTCTGACTCTTTATAGTCAACAAGTTAGTATAATGAAGCAGCAACATGCTTACAACAGCCTCCTGCACCAGCTTTACAATTGTATTTAGCATAAAGTATTTCACCAATAGACCGGCACAAGTGTGTAAAAACTTCGTGTTGTTTACGTTTGATTGACGTTTCAACATTGCACTTTAAAATAAACAAATTTATGGATGCTTTTACATTAGCTCTGACACTAACATTTTTTACATAAATTTCTTTAAATAAACTAGCCAAGGGTTTGATGCTTTTATGTTACTCTTTTACAATTATCTACAGATATAGTCCTATTATTAAGATGATTCTTGATAAAATTTAAGTTATACTTGGCAAAAATGAAATGTCTCTTGTCCAAGTTGAAATACTGTTACTTATAGATTCTTCTTCATCTCTAGCAACAAATTCATCACTTCTTCATCTATAGCAACAAATTCACAACAACAGCTTTAGATTATTTTTTCAACATTTTTGCTTCCAACAAGACTGCAACAAGACTGCAACAAGACTGCAACAAGACTGCAACAAGACTGCAACAAGACTGCAACAAGACTGCAACAAGACTGCAACAAGACTGCAACAAGACTGCAAGCAACCTCTAATTAGAGATGGAAGTAACTGGAAGAGAAAAGATGAAAATCATAGAGCAAGATAACGATTGAAAGACGACTTAAAAGATTGCAAATTATATGAATCAGGAATGCAAGATGAAGGAAGCTAATTCCAAAGAAATGATAGAAGAAAAAAAAAGAGGAATAAGAGTTTTTGGAGCACTTGAGAACAGTCACAGAAAAAGGATGAGACTTAATTGAATGGCGAACAACACGAGAATGAATTTTAGTAGATGGCACAAGAGACGCTAGCTCTTTAGAGCAGTGCCTATTGTAGTATTTGTAGGAAAAAAAGAAAGAGAAGCAACATTTTGACAATGTGATAATGGTTGGAGGTTGGCTGCAAGAGCAGGTCCAACTATGTTTACAATGAACTTTTGCACCTTGTCTAAAATAGAAAGGGCATTATTGGATGATCCGCCCCAGATATGACAACAGTATTCCATACAAAGCCGGATTTGAGACTTGTAGTGATAGAGAATAGAATCCAGAGTAAGAAAGTGTCGGGCTCGATAAAGAGATGCAACTTTAGTAGATGCTAATTTTGCAACGGATTTGATATATGGTTTCCAAGAAAGATCAGAAATAAGAGTTAATCCTAGAAGATAAAGGGTAGATGACTCATCGAGTACATTACCGTTCATAAATATAGGAAGGTCTAAATTATTGCGATAACGATTGGCTGAAAAAGATTGAGTTTTATCTGAATTGAAGTTCACCAGCCATTGTGAGCACAATGCTGTAGCAGAAGTGAGACCCTTTTCAAGCTCAAATGCCCCCTCCAAGCAATCAGAGAGTGTTGGTTTCTTATCATGACAAGAATAAATGGTAGTATCATCAGCGAACAATGCCACCTTAGATGTAAGAATATCTGGAAGATCGTTAATGCAAATTAAAAAGAGTATAGGGAAAAGTTTTGGCGTTTGACAAAACCTTTTTACAATGGTTCCTAGCAGTAATAAACAGACGTTTGTTTTCTGGAGAGTTGTTTTGCTGATAGATATGGAAGTAAAGGTTTCGATTGGAAATTGCAGCAGCTTAATAAAAATAAGTAAAACCATGGAGAAGAATGAGGCTTGACCTGGAATTGTCAAGAGGGAAAAAAGATTCCATGTCAACCTGAATCCACGAAGTTATGAAAAAAGCACATTTGTCAACAGGAAGATGAAAGATTTGAACCCAAAGGCCGTTACGATGAAAATCCCAGTCAGCTTTAAGGTAATTGTAAGAGGGTGATAGGGGATTCAGATAATGAAGAAAAATGAGAAAGAAAATATAATAAGAAAAGTTTAGAAATAATTTAGAAGTTTTAAAGAAATTAAACTGGGATTAGAAGCATGTGAAGTTGTTAAAAATAAAAAATAAAATTTTGACAAAAAGAAAACAAAAAACAAAGTCTTTAAAAGAATTTAATTTGCCAACATTTTAGTTTAATTTAACATTAATAATTTAAGTTTTTGTTATAATTTAAAAAAAAAAAAGTGAAAGAGAAGAATAATTTTTCAGCTTGTTATTTAATTAAGTGTTCCATAATTTAAAACCTCTTGTGACGATAGAAACTGAGCACTTGATAGGATCAGAAACAAAACATAGGCTTTGTCAATTTGATCAGAAATAACCTCGAAAAGATTTCAGTCTGGAGACGAAGGAGAGTGATATAGAATAAAGAAAAAAGAGATAGAGTGAAATTGTGATAAACGAAGGCACATAAAAGAATATTCTGTGGATTTAAACCTAGTTTCCCGACAAATAGAATAATTCTTACGATTGTAAATGCCCAGGCCAAGCATGTGACTATTGGAGTCTTTACGAATTAAAGGAAGACAACCATTAACACTAAGATTAAATGACAGCTGAACTCAAATTAATCTCGCAAAGAGCATGTAGCTCTGGTGAACTTTACAAGAGATAAGACACAACAGAAGAAAAGGTTACTTCAAAGGCCACAAATATTAGTGAATGATGATGGTGAGTTTTTTGTGTTTTATAGTTTTTGGTACTTTATTCATTTTTAAATTTTTTAAAGAACTTGACTCAAAGAATAAATAGTACTCATTACACTGTTTAACAGCCCAAGCCTTATTACTATTAACAAATTCTAAGCCATAACAAAGGGCTTTAAATATGGCCTTGACAGTTTACACCAAAAGTACAAACAGGAACACAATCTATGCGCAACATGGCATTATTAATACTTAGATTCTCTTCAGCTGTTGATAGAATCAGCTTCTTTGAGAGCTACCACAGAAATCGAGAAACCTGACTGAACCATAAAACTGAGTTTTAGAGCTGTACCCTCAGGAGATAATAAAATGAGTTGCCTAGTCATAAAAACAGAGACACAAGCAAAACC
Organism: Hydra vulgaris; assembly: GCF_022113875.1. NCBI lineage: Eukaryota > Metazoa > Cnidaria > Hydrozoa > Anthoathecata > Hydridae > Hydra > Hydra vulgaris. The sequence continues at coordinate 56,033,638 of NC_061161.1, forward strand.
CATGCATCGAGTCAAGAAGATCCAGCATTCAACATCATAAACTGGAAACAATGTATTAAAAATACATCTGCGCTAGCTTAATAGATGAAGAAGGGCTGCGAGGCTGATCAATAGATAGAATCTGTTTACCATTTAAATCTTTGCCTACGAGGCCTTTTATAAGACAGTAGCCGGATGGATTTAACATCTGCCCAAGATGAGTATTTTTCTCGAGACACCATCTTTAGCCTTTATTTAACCAAGACCCCAATGCGTTTTAAGTCGGAGTTGGCTTCTCCTAGCCTTAGCGTATCCTACAAGGCAGCAGGACATGAAGCAGATTGTACTGGGTTACATGTTACCATTAGCAGGATAACCTGACCTGACAAAAACAAGATACCGGACAAGAGCTCTGAGAAGAACTGGCATCAGTTTTACATTCTAAATTAGCAATAAAAGAAATCATCACTATAACATTATCTACTTCAAAAAAAACTTAGTGCGGATTGTTTAGATTTAAATGAATTCAACTTCCACAATGCATTGCGCGTTTGAAGATTTATGGGAAAGTAATTTATTGCTTTTCATAGCTATTGAATTTTACGCAATTGATCTTATGGTGCATATAATTGATTGTAAAAAAATAATCGTACAGTTCAAAAATAACATCAAATTGACCAAATTCAATGGAAATTAGTAATGAGTGAGGTCTCTTTTAATCTTGATGACCTCAAATAGGCAATTTATCATTGAGTTGACCAAATTTTGGGTCTATTCTGCTGTTATATTATCCTATGCGCTCATTATAGCTTCTCTAGAGTCGTCTTTGCGTCTAAATGCTCGGTTGCCAATTTTTTTATCCAAAATATATCTCAAATTTTCTCAAAACATTGGTGTTATTTGTGTTAAAGTACAGCTTCGTTTTCTTATCTATATGTGTAGGATTGTTATCCTGTAGGAGTATAAAATCATTTCCATTCTCAATTTTTAAGCCGATGATTGCAAGTTGGCTTTGAGTTATTCAAAATACATTGAAGCATTTTTTTCTCATCAATAAATTTAAACTATCCCACTCTTTTCCAACTCATACCATCCCAAATCAATACATTTCCTCCTCTATGCTTTACACTTCCTCGGAATTAATTCAGTTTATAAGCTTTTCCTTAATTTTGCAACTCTTTCTTGACTCCATTTAATTAGATTGTATTTTGACTGATCTGACCACAAAACATTTTTCGAATATGATACCGGCATTTTTTCGTACTTCTTTGGAATTTTCAATCGACGTTTCATTTGTTTAAAAGTTAAAAAAGGTTTTATTCAAACTACTCTACCTCTACATCCTTTTTTTTTTTATTTTAAGATATTTTTACAATCCTTTCTTAACTCATTTATTGCCAAAACATGAGTCTTGACAAACAAGACCACTGCATGGAGAAACAAGATTTTGATTGTTTGAGAAGTAGCAGTAATCTTCTAGTAATCTTCAGTAATCTTGTGATCTTCTAGAACTTTTAAAGCTGATAAAAAGAGCTACCAAATAATGATATTGCAAAATGTCTAGTTGAAGCCATCAAGGCCAAAGAAAGCCCCACTCTATATTAATTTCCACGGAATTTGATCAATTTGGCACTATTTTTGAACTTTTGAATTTTTTTTTTGCAGTCAATTATATTCACCATTAGATCAATTGAATAATATTTTTTAATTTCAGCGGAAATTTCATTTTTTTGATTCAATTTTTAAAGTTATGATTTTTTTTTTAAGTGCGCTATTATTCGTTTTGCATACTGTATATATATATATATATATATATATATATATATATATATATATATATATATATATATATATATATATATATGGCAAAAAAGTGATTAGACCTACATATTTATACTGACTTTGAATTAGTTTTAGTAAAAACACGTCACTTATGCACAAATATTGCTTTTATAATCAACAAAAATTGATTTTGGAATGCGCTGTTGTATTTTTAATCCGTTTTTATATTTAAGATTGTGATTTTATTATTAATAGTGCAAAAATGAAATTTTCATGCATTTTATTTCCAAGTTTTGTGCATTTAGTGGAATATTTATTTTAACTTTATCTTTTGAACAAGGCAGACATAGTTTGTTTAAATAAAATTGATGACTTCTTCCTATGATGGCATACTGACGAGTTAGGTGTGTTGTAATATTGACGAGTTAGAAAAATCTTTTTTTTTTTTCATAAAAACAACATATTTGTTAGTGAAGTAAGGAGGAATTTATTTTCAATAAAAATTTTTGGGTTCAAAAAACACATAACGCAATATTTCTTATACGCATGCGCGAAATTCAAAACTGCTGTTGTGCTGCATGAAAAGGTAAATTAGGATGATTACGCGTAATTTCTGGCATTTCTGAGGGAATACTCTAAGGTTAAATGAAATCCTTAAGTTACCCTTGATGCTAACCAACCTCATCCTCCCCTATGCCATCATAGGAGCAGTATTTGCCTATGATGGGATACTTGTGCTTTTTTTTAAAAAAAGAATATCTAGTATAAAAATAAAACTGATTAAAACTCCTAGGGTTATTACTTTTCTACATGTAACAAGGAATGTATCCATATCAAAACTTTTGTTCTTGGTCTTCAGGATACTGAACAATGAAGCTTCAAAGTTAAGTATGCCATCATAGGTGCCTTTTCCCTATATATATATATATATATATATATATATATATATATATATATATATATATATATATATATATATATATATATATATCATTATATATATTAAAAAAATTTAAAATGTAGTCCACAAAAAGAGTGCTTAATGTTCTTAAAAGAACAGAGCAATTATAAATTATGACTCATCAGAAATAAATTCATCTCTGATGAGTCTTTATTGATGAAACACAGTGTTTAATGAAAAAAAATTTTGCAAAATGATTTTCTACTAATTTTAAATCATTATATATATATATATATATATATATATATATATATATATATATATATATATATATATATATATATATATATATATATATATATATATCATTAATTGCATATTAATTGATTCGTACAAGTTGTTTAACGCAAAATAAATTTTGTTGTAGCAAGGTAATGCTGTTTAGATTAATATTTTAATATAATAAAAAAATAAATATAAATAAAAAATTAGAAACTAGTATTACATTAATTAGAATATTTAAATTAAAAAAAAATTTATTTATTTAGCAAGGTAATGCTGTTCAGATTAATATTTTAATATAATAAAAAAATAAATATAAATGAAAACTTAGAAACTAGTATTACATTAATTAGAATATTTAAATTAAAAAAATTTAAAAAATTATTTTTTTCAAAAAATGTGGTGTACTGTTAATTTTTTAAATTAAAATGTTAATTCCTAGGGAAAGGTAAAAAAAAAACTTTTATATAGTTTGTATAATTTATTACACTACTTCATAACCACTGCTTATCAAAACTTAAAACAAAAATATGATAATGACCCACTCTAATAGGAAAGAGTGAGGAGAAGTGGACAGGTAAATCTTTTTTAGGCTAATTTATTAGGTAGTTAATGTACAAGCTAAACAAAACAAGTTTTCACGAATAAACCTTCTTTTTAGGCACCGATTTAATCTCCTTAGGTTTCCAGCCAATTGGGTAAAGTGAGACAAGTGTGAGTAGATGTGGGACAAATAAATTTAAAACAACATTTTAACACAAATTATTAAATAGAAACTGATAAAATCATAAAATCACTTAATCTACATTAAAATGTTCATGAGCTTTCACCAATCGAAATAATCAAATGGCGACGGGAAGAGGCGGGACATAATTTCTTTTCTCTATCCCACTTCACCTCAATGTAAACACTTTTTAACAAAATTAGAGCTTCTAGCGCAGCAGGGAAACAAAGTAATATCTGCTAAATTGAGGGGAAGATATTTAATTTTTACATTAAATAACAGTATTTAGACACCACTCCTAATCAGAAATTTCAGGCTATCCCACTTCTCCCATGTCCCACTTCCCCTATACATATTACTTTTTTACCCAATATATATATATATATATATATATATATATATATATATATTCATATATAAATATATGTATATATATGTATATATATATATATATATACATATATATATATATACATATATATATATATACATATATATATATATATATATATATATATATATATATATATATATATATATATATATATATATATATATATATATATATATATATATAAATACATATATATACATATACATATATATAAATACATATATATACATATACATATATATATATATATATATATATATATATATATATATATATATATATATATATATATATACATATATATATATATATATATATATATATATATATATATATATATATATATATATATATATATGTATATATATATATATATATACATATATATATATATATGTATATATATATATATATATATATATATATATATATATATATATATATATATATATATATATATATATATATATATTTATATATATGTGTTTGTGTGGCATAAAGCGGAGCTGACCAAATGAATATGGTCAACTATGACAGCTGAACTGTAAATAAAGTTTTATGTTGTTTCGCATAGGCATCGTAACTGTTTTTAAACGAATTCTTAGTTTTTGAGTTTCCAAAACTCCAAAACTACGAAAACTGCATCCAGAAGTGTGTTTAAAATATTAACCACTCTATTTAAGAAAATGTTATTTGTGAGTTTAGCCACTCTATTTAAGACGACAGTTGTTTGTGAGTTGTTTGATTAGTCGTTCCTTATTTCTTCTAACTGCACCTATTGGCCCAGGATAATTGCCAGACTGGGACTTGTTTGGTGGGTGGATCCAGGATGTATTATTAAGTCCAGTACTTTCCTGAAAATACTGAATTGCGTCTACTCGTGCGCTACGTGCTTTGACTGATTGGATATTAAGTAGGGCTATTCGATCTTCATATTTTGTTGCCCTTAACAAATGACAAAACTTGGTGGCTCTTCTTTGTACTCGTTTGAAAACTTTTTCATCAACTTTGTTTAATGGCGCCCATGCAGACTTGCCATACTCAAGGTGAGGTCTCACAAATGTGTTACAAAGTGTTTTGAACATTAAAGAGTTCCAGTATCTAAACGTCCGCTTAACTAAAGATAGTGCTGCATTAGCTTTTACTGCTGCAAGTTTTGATTGAGCTGACCAGTTTACGTCGTTAGTTATTAAAATTCCAAGATCTGGCTCTTGGTTGGTAGACAATAAGTATGTGCGGCTATTATACTGATTTTGTATGCAAAGTTTGTGATCATAGATTGTTGTTTTGGACGATTTTTTTATTTTCAAAACTTTACATTTGTTTGTATTATTCTCAATTTTCCAATTATCAGCCCAATTAGCCACAGCATCAAGTTTTGTCTGCATTTGTTCAATCTCAAACTGATTTTTTATTATATTTATTAGTTTGCTATCATCAGCAAAGAGCTTGAGTGAGTATTTGACAACCTCTGGTATATCATTTTTGTACATTAAAAACAGTAAAGAACAGATCCTTGTGGCACACCACTCTGAACTTTTATCCACTCAGAGCAGTTATCGTCAACAAGAACTCTTTGTTTTCTGTCCACGAGGAATGCTTTTAACCACCTTAGTAGTTAACTAACGCTTCATGACAGACTTTATCAAATGCTTTAGAAAAATCCAGATAGATTATGATTGATAAAGGCCACAGTTCAGTGCTCTGATGTAATCTCTATTGTCTCTAATAAATTTGTAGCACATGATTTTTGTCTTACGAAGCCATGTTTATGCTTAGCAATTAATTTGTACTGAACTAGGTGACTCAACAGTGGTGAATTTAGTATAGGGCGTAGGAAAAGGGACACGCTGCCCCCACGCCCCCTAGAACGATCAAACGGCGTACCCTAAAACATTCACAAAAAAAAAGTTATAAATTAAAATTACCAATGAAAAACAAAATGAAAAAAATAAAAATAAGTAAAAATGGAACAATAGAGAGAGGAATTATTTTAAAACAGAGGTTTTAAAATATTTCTTTTCGAAACATTGATATTAAACTCTGAAAAGAGAAATATTGATATTAAACTCTGTAGAGGACAAGCATATGATGGTGTTTATGTAATGTTTGGAATTAAAAGTGGTCTTCAAACTCGAATAAAAGCGCTTTCACCAAATTCCATCTATGTTCATTGTTGTGCTCATGTTTAAAATTTGGTGACCATTGAAGCAATGTCTGTAAACAACGATGTCCAGATGTTTTTAGGCACAGCTGAAAAATTGTATACGTACCTTACGTCTATTTTACCACAACTTCATATTCTTCAAGAGCATCAGAAACGTCTATATGAATCAACAGCAGACACTCTAAAACGACTTTCTGATACAAGATGAGCAAGTAGGAAGTATGCAGTTGATGCTAATGTTGAATATTTTTCTGCTAATCTAGCCACTCTAGAAGATATAAATCTAGGAGAATCTAAAGAACATGCTGGTAATGTTAGAGCAGAAGCTATTGGATTATCATTTTTAATAAAAAAAAACGTTCATTTCGTCTGAATAATTTTATATAAAATTATCCAGACGTTTTAATAATACGTCTAATTGTTTGTTTCGTATATCAAATTTCCATACGATACACGATTCGAAACTTTATTGTTTTTCGTAATATCCCGGAGTATCAATAACAATAATATAAAAATATTTTTTTCGTATACACGTTAATAAAAAAACAAAAATCATAAAGTTTTATTCAAATTTGTAAAGTTTGATATTTCTAATACAATCTATCTTGTCTATCTTTTCGTCGATTGATTTATATTTTCTTTTTTCTGTATTATTTAATACTTCTCTACATTTCTACTTCATTTCTTCCAGGTTCATTTTGTTTTATTTCTTTTTTATATCTTTCAACACTCTGACTGATATAATAATAACAAGCTCCAAAAAAGAACACAAATATACAGTATATTATACCTAATATCGCAGGTATGACAAATTCTATGAAGCAAACCACAAATATAATAATAAAATCAATTAATACGACAAACGGAATCATGCAAATTTCTAACAACAATTTTGCAAACTTTCCAGGTTTTAAAAAGTTATAGATTCGCAATGCATTTGATACAACAAAATTTCCAATAGCTTGAAAAAAGTTACATATTCTTGTTGCACTATTTTTAACAAACTTCAAAACTTCCATTTAAAAATGAAAAAAGGTTTCCTATAAATGTTTTAACGAACTTCAAAACTATGTACTTGATTACCATGAGAATCACACATATACGGATTTGGTTTTGGTTTCTCTGGATTGTACGGATTCATAACAGCAACAGGTATTGGTTTATCGAATTGTTGTAATAGTTTGTTTTTTGTATCCATCTTTTTTAATATAAATAAATTTTTCTACAGCTTATATATCTTTTTTAACGGTTCATTAACTTTAAAAAATTTCATTATTCAGCTTTTTTTTAATACCTTTAATTTTTAAAATAAAATAAAAGATTAGCGTAAAATATTTTTACGGGTTATACGAATACTAGTTGGGAGGGAGTGAGTCAGTGAAAAAGCATTTTAGACAATCATCATATATATATATATATATATATATATATATATATATATATATATATATATATATATATATATATATATATATATATATATATATATATATATATATATATATTATAATAATAATAATAATAATAATAATAATAATAATAATAATAATAATAATAATAATAATAATAATAATAATAATAATAATAGCAATAACAATAATAGTATAAAATAATATAATAATGTAATAATAAAATAACTATAAGTATTTAACAATAATAACTAAACGATTGATAAGGATGGTGTCACTCAAACAGAATTCTGATCAAAATGGACTGAAACCAGTTTTTAAATAAAATATGAATAATAAAAAGTATACACACATAGAACATGCATAAATAAGTAAAGATTTAAAGAGATTTAAGTTTTAGTAATCATAATTAAGTTTATTTTAAAAATTAAGTAAAAATCATATCAATAAGTTAGAACAAAATTGTTTTCAGTATTTTAAATTGGTTTTGTTTAAGATTAAGAAAAGACGATAAAGGTGTTTGAAGTTGTAGTATATATATATATATATATATATATATATATATATATATATATATATATATATATATATATATATATATATATATATATATATATATATATATATATATATATATATATATATACATATATATATTTATATATATATATATATATATATATATATATATATATATATATATATATATATATATATATATATATATATATATTTATAGATACATATATATATGTTGTGATTGTCAAAATAGCATAAAATAAGTAATTATTTTTAAAAATGTTTCGTAAAATTTGTTTACATTTTCAAAAGATTATTTTACAATAATAAAACTTTGAAATAAATATTAAAAAATAGAAGTCTTTACAGAGAAATAGTAACGGACAAAAATTTACATAATGAACCAATATATTTATTAGAAAATATCTCGGCAAATAACCAATCAAAATAACTAACTGTCACAAAATAGTAATAATAAAAATAATAAAATGAGAGTAAAATTAAATAGATAAGTTTATAACATATTGTGAAGTTTGTTTATTAAGTGAGGGACTTCTTTTATCTTTAATTTTTGTTTGGTTGGGGAATTATCCAAAATCTCAAAAGAATCACAGTTAGCCAGATTTTTGCAATTAACAGATAAATTTAAGTGCTTAAATATATGAGATTGTTTATCACTTTTAAGGTGCTCATTTATTTTAGTTGCCAAATGTCTGGAGGTTTCTTTAATACAACTGGCATTACAGCCAGCGCAAGAAAATTTATAGACAACATGAGATTTAAGCAATTTAGTAAGTGATTCTTTTAAGCAAAAACAATTTAATAAGTGACTCTTTTAAGCAAAAACAATCTTGTATTTTATTAGTAGTGAAAATTAATTTTATTAAAACATTCTTACAACATTTATGAACAATTTTTGAAATTTTTATTTTAGTATAATTTGAGTACATTCCAATGTATGGAAGCTTAAAGTAGATACTTTAAGCTTCCATACATTGGAATGTACTTAAGCTATTAACAATGTTAGAAACAGGTGGGTTCATTTTCTTATCAATATAGGATTTAATTTCAGAGTCAATAATTTTTTGTGGAAATTTATTATTTTGTAAAACTAATGATAAAATCTTAATTCTTTTATCAAAACCAACCCAAGTAATTTTAAATGTACGATCAATCAAACAACAAACAAGTCCAAATTTGTAGCAAGAAGGAATAAAACTTAAAAAATTTTGTAAAAGACCTGTATTTGTTTTTTTGTGATAAACTGAAGTCAATAATGAATTGGATTTTTTAATAAGTACATCTAAAAAAGCAATCTGGTTATCTTGTTCTTTTTCCATAGTAAATTTCAAATTTTTATGTTGTTTATTGAGGTGTTTGAAAAATTCTTGAGCTTCATATTCAGAATTAAAAATGGCAATTATATCATCCACATACCGTATATAAAATAATGGTGCTGTAAAGAAGCAGTTATCGATCCATGTTTGTTCATGAAATCCGACAAAAGTATTAGCTAAGATGGGCGCTAAAAAACAACCCATTGCAACACCATCCGTTTGATCGTAATATTTTCCGTCAAATAAAAAATGTGAACCGGATGTGGAAATCTGAAGTAATTTTTTAAACTGAATTTTTGAAAAACGTTTTGAGTTTATTTTATCTTTAAAAAATAAATCAGTTGCTATGTTAATGGATTCCTTAAGTGGAATATTCGTGAACAAACTTTCAACATCATATGAAACGATAAACTTATTAGTTACATTAATAAACAACTCACTTAATAAACAGACTTCACAAAATGCTATAAACTTATCTATTTAATTTTACTGTCAGTTTATCATCATTACTAGTTTTTTTTTTTTTTTTTTTTTTAACAGTTAGTTATTTTGATTGGTATTTACCGGATTATTTTCTTATAAATATATTGGTTCATTATGTAAATTTTTGTCCGTTATTATTTCTCTGTAAAGACTTCTATTTTTTAATATTTATTTCAAAGTTTTATTATTGTAAAATAATCTTTTGAAAATGTAAATAAATTTTACGAAACATTTTTAAAAATAGTTGCTTTTTTATGCTATTTTGGCAATCACGACATATATATATGTTTATATATATATATATGTTTATATATATATATATATATGTTTATATATATATATATGTTTATATATATATATATATATGTTTATATATATATATATATGTATGTAGTTTATATATATATATATATATATATTCATATATATATATATATATATATATATATATATATATATATATATATATATATATTATTATTATTATTATTATTATTATTATTATTATTATTATTATTATTATTATTATTATTATATTTTCTTTGCCGTATAATTAAATTTACAATGAGAAAAAACCATTCATGTATAAAAATTGGCCGGAGCAAGAAGAAGACATAAACTGTCTTATCGCCAAGCCCCGTTTACATTAACGTCACAAAGTTACAAGTTAAAAACTAAAAGGTTAAAAATTGAAGTACAATACAATATTAGTTCGACAAATATAAGACACAAGTAATAAATCGAATAAATGTTATTTGTCTGTTCAAAATTATTAGTATATATATTTTTTATTTTAATAAGAAATAAACAAGATACACAAGACAATAGTAAATGAGTAGTGATGACTTTTTCAGGTTTAATTATTTTAGGTGATTTTAGAAGAAATCTTTAAAATCGAAAGTTTTTTCTAATAGAAAACGTTTAGATTCTTTTTTGAATTGTTCTAAGGAGATGCCTCGAAGAATTTTATTTTTAATTATATTTTTTAAAAAACCTTTCCATATAAATGGTCCCCGGAATTTGAAATGAATTGAGTTTTAAATAAGATCTTGGAATAACAAAATTATCAGATGAAAATTTAGTGGGATATTTATGAGATATTTCGGTAAAGTAAGACTGAAATATATTAGGAGATAACGCATGTTTTGTTTTAAACGTAAATAGCATAACTTGGTATATATTAAGTTTGTAAATATTAAGCACATTAAGTTTCTTTAAAAGAGATTCACCATTAACAGTTCTGTTAACGCCAAAAATAATCCTACAAGCATGTTTTTGTTTGCTATAATTTTTTTGAGCTTCCCATAATTGGTACTTGCCCATGCAAGATTACAATAGGAATAATAACTATGAATAAATGAGAAATATATAATTTTTAAAGATTCCGTATTAAGAAAAGGTTTAACTTATATGCTTATACATATATGTATATATATATATATATATATATATATATATATATATATATATATATATATATATATATATATATATATATATATATATATATATATATATATATATATATATATATATATATATATATATATATATATATATATATATATATATATATATGTATATATATATATATATATATATATATATATATATATATATATATATGTATATATATATATATACATATATGTATATATATATATATATATATGTATAACTAAGAAGTAAATAATCCCCAAATGGAGGACCAATCTTAGGCAACATAGCAGCTCACTGATGGAGTGCAAAGTCCTATGGCTTACCTTCTCGTTGGTGTACTTCTTTAAGTAAGTTAGACAAATATATATCTGTGTGTACTGTTAAAAAAGGGCGATCAAATTGTAATCCTCCCGCAATCCTTCTAATTTTTTATAACAATAGGTTACTTTTATTTTAGGGTAGCCTACTCTGAAATTTGAACTACAGTTCGATAATAACTTTTCCTTCGATTCACAGAGAAGTTTTGAATGAATTTTTAAAATTTAAATTTCTGAGTTCAAATAATTTGCATCATATAGACAAATTTGGTTACGTTAATAGTACGATATTTGTTTTCGAAGACAAAAAAAAGATTTAAGACATCTTTTGCAACTTGAAATAGAATATAATCCATAAAAGTATTCTGTTGACTAAATTTGTTAATCTATGTACACAATCAAATAAAACAATTCAACAAGTTTTTTATTTATTGTTTTTAAAAAAATTCAAAACCCTAAAATTCTAAATTAGAATTATAAAGTTAAACCCTTATAAAAAAAAAGGAAAAATTTTATATGGGGAAATTAGTAAATTAGTCTAAACAACAGACTCGGTTAAGTTTTGTTACCCTTAACGTATTATAAATTAAACGATTTAAAAACTTAAGTTAAGTTTAAAAAGTTTAAAACATATTCTACTGTTAAAAAAATTATATTTGTAAATTTTTCAAATAAGTTTGATTTACGATATAATTTCTAACAAATCTTTATTGAAAGTTTATTAACGCAAAAAGTTTTTACGCAAGAAAAAAAAATTAAAAAAATTTTTTTATTCGGTGCCAAAAATTTAACGAGATACGTTAGGAAAATATTTCATAAAAAGTCTATGAATTGAAAATATTAAAACACGTATATATTCGGAACTAAATAAGCTACAGAAGTGGTTGAAACCTTTTTAGAAGTGAAATATATTAAGAAACGCAATGCAATTGAAATAAAAAAGATTTACATTTGCTATAAAAGTTGCCTAAACTCCCTATTATTTGTTTAATTTTGTTTATATATGTCATGTGATATTGTTTTTTTAAATAAAATGCTTTTCACACTACTATATTATTTCACAGATTATTGCAGCAATCAATTAGTTAGATTTATAAGCATGTTTAAAGAAAAACTTTTTGATATGTATATAGAACAGAAAACTAAATAGTCACAACATAAAAAGGTAATTTATAAAATTGCAGATGTTTTAAAATACACATTTAGCCTTCGATTTGCCTAATTTTTTATAGCTTTTTTAATTTTGAAAGCTTTTTCTGTTTATAAATTTTACATCATTATTGCAATTATTATTTTTTTTATTATGACTAATAGTATTGTTATTTTAACAATATTAAGAATCAAAACAATAATAGTAGTAAACATTGAGGTTATAAATAAAATATAATTAACAATAATTTTATCTTTATTCTTAACTAGTTACTTGCTCTAAAGTATATTTTAAATTTTTATGTAGGCCGAAACCAGAAATGGCTAAAAACTAACTTCATTTTTCCAAGGTTCTTCATCTCTATCATCTAGTGAACAAACTACAATTTCATTATTGTCAGTAATGAAATTGTATGAAATTGATTATTACGTAGTGTAATCAATTTCATACAATTTTTTAGTGTAATCTTTTATCAATTTCTTTGCATATTGAATTGCATATTTATAACGGTAACTTTGCGGGTTTTATCACAAATATACAAACTCGATATTTTTGACAGCGATTCTCCTGTTCATCAAAATGAATCAAATCCTTAGAATGATAGCTGTTCGAATAATTACAAGCAACAAATAACTATATCTAATCCTATACTTGAAATGAATCAACTATCAAGAAGGACTGTGGTTTAATTGAACCTAGAATGTGCAGTGATTCAAGGAAGAATGATTCTGATTTTTTAATTGAGCGTGGTCCACAGAAGTGTTAAATTCATGAACAGCTTAAGTTTTTTTGTAGATTTTACGGTACAGATTCCAGAACACGGTTTTATGGAAAAAAGCAAATGGCGAAAGGTTTATTACTAGAATGGCTCATTTATTTTTTAACAGCTAGCCGTGTGTAGAGTAGGGTAGTACTAGTTGAGCGATTTTTACTAAATCTAACAAATATATTGAACTGTACGTTAGATTTGCATAGTTCTTTTATCGATTCGAAAAAAAATGTAATCTATAATATATAGGTTAAGAAAAAAATTATTTTTGGATTTTGTAAAGATTTTGCCAAAAGCTTATGAACTGTATAACATGCATTTGCGGATTGAACAGCTGTGTGGGGTTAAACGATAAACAAACTAATGTATTACTATAGTTACTACAAACTCTGTTAAAAAACCTGCATAAGGATTGTTAAAAAAAAGTTATAAACTATATTTTAAATCTCTATAAAATGTTCAGGATAAATTTTTAATTTTGAGGTTAAATGCACCTAAAAGAAAAGAAAGTAATACTTTTTTATTTTGAAAGTAAAACATTTTTTTTTTTAATTATTTTAACAAAGCAATACTTCATGGATTGACAAAATGATAAACATTTACAAATAAACAAATGTTTGACTTCAATGTCCATTTTGCAATTATAGCAACATTCGTGTTGAAGCTCATTTTGTGTGAGAAACATAATTGTGTGAAACATAATTGTGTACTGCACTTGCATAATTCATTCATTGTGTGAAACATAATTGTGTACTGCACTTGTCTTTAAAGTTTCTTTCTCTATTTTTTTGCTTCTTCAACTCTTAACTTTCTCTTTATGATCTCTGAAAGATTGATGGGTAGGTGGTTTTATTTTTTTTCTTGATAAGAACTTTTAAGAGATCCAATACTGATACGTCTAGTGGCTGTGGCTTATTGCTACAGTGTGTTTGGAGAAACATTTGCTAGACTTAGTGTTTCTCATTGTAAATAAGAAGAATAGTTGTCCAACACCAAAAGAGTATTATGTCAATTTGAAAGCTTTGCATACTTAATAAAATGCTGCTTGTTTTTTTTAAACTCTTATCTGAATACAGTCCGGTGGACAAGTGTTAATAAAATCATCTTTGTAATTAAAAAAAAAAAATAATTAGGCACTGTAAGGCAGACACCGGTCTTCTTTTTCACAGAGATATTACCATCAAGGTTTTGCTTGACCTTTGCAGCCACCGCTTTTCTAGGTTATAGCACTCCCACATAGATAACCCAGTTTTGTCAACATTTTCGTATTTATGAATTACTGAACATGTCTATTTCTATAACTTTATCAAACTTCAAGAAACACTCCACATTAGAAATGATCTTGCAAAAAGTTTATTGTCAAGATCATTTCTAATAACTTCAGTTATTTTAATAAGTGCCTGAGTTGTGGAGTGTTTGTTACATACTGATGTTTATAGAGACATTAGCTTTTGTCAAGAAAGCTATAAATTCTGTTGTACCTGACTTTTTCAAATATTTTACTAATGTCAGATAGAAGAGAAATTAGTTGATAATTTGTGTTGTACATTAGGGAACCCTTTTTATGGATAGTAATGACTTCGGCTATCTTGAATGAATTACTGAACATGTCTATTTCTATAACTTTATCAAACTTACTTTTACATTTTCATCGTGATGTTTATCTAGGCTTGTTGCTTCATTATTATTATTATTTTATTTATTTAACACCCAATTTACAAGGTAAAAAGAAAAAAATAAGAAAGTTATTTCGGATGACTTTGCTTAAAAACGTTTTCTTCCAGAATTTGCTTGAAAACTCCTCTTTGCTCTTTTGCATTCCAGCACTCTATTGCATACTTCAAGTTTCGTTCAACTTCGGAAGGAATTTTACTTTTAGAAAGTGGTATTTTTACCTTCTTTTTATTTTGAATTAGGTTTTGAAAATTTAATATCTGAAGGTGGCATAGTTCCTGAATATCACTAACAAACGAATGTTGAAATAACGGGTGTTGCAGTTGTGAAAAGATAATGTCTGCAGTTGTTTTGTTATTAAGAAGTCGAAGGAACAAGTTTAACTTATTTTGTTGAACACTTTTTGAAATTTCCTGGATTTTAAATAACGAATTCATATAGTTTTTACTATGTTTTGAAACATTTAAAAACGATTTTAGCGCACTCCTTCCAATTATATCTAGCTTTTTCATCAGACCAGGATTATTTTCACATAGCTCCATACCATAAGTTAAGGTGGGGACTGCCAATGATTTATATATATAGGAAATAGAACTGGGGTGGGCAAACCGGATTCCAGATTGAATAAGAGTTTGAACAACAGCTCTAAAGTTTGATATTTTTTCATCAACATTTGAATAACCGAGTGAAGCAAAAACTGAATGTTTAGTATCCCATGTGAATCCCAGATGTTTCAGATACAGGATTCATTCATGTTTCAGATACAGGATTTTTTTTTTAAATTTATTTTTTACTATTTTATTTTAAGATTACAATTTATAGTTTAAGATTACGATGTTTTGATTTTTTATTTAAAAACATGCGCATTACAAAGCAATGTACATCTGTAAAGTACATCGATAAAATATTGATGCCTAAATAATTTTATTAGGAGTTTTCTTGCTCATGAGAAAAGATTAACCTAGCTTTTAAATAAACTATAAATAGGTTGCTTCCAGAGTTTAGTTTTGAGTTGTATTTTATTAATGGCATTCTCTTGATATTGATTTTTTTAGAAGCTGCACTTATGTCTTCTCCTCCAAAAAAGACCTTGCTGCGTTCCTAAGCTGCTTACTTGTAAAAGTGCCTTTTGATGTTTTTTGATGTTTTTTTCTTATAAATCTAAAATCTGTAAAGTATGTATTATGGAAAACGCTATTTAGTTTTGAAGTATTTTAATTGCCTCACTAGTAGTAATAGTAGTAGTAGTAGTAGTAGTAGTAGTAGTAGTAGTAGTAGTAGTAGTAGTAGTAGTAGTAGTAGTAGTAGTAGTAGTAGTAGTAGTAGTAGTAGTAGTAGTAGTAGTAGTAGTAGTAGTAGTAGTAGTAGTAGTAGTAGTAGTAGTAGTAGTAGTAGTAGTAGTAGTAGTAGTAGTAGTAGTAGTAGTAATAATATTAGTTTTGGTCAAAACCACCATCATAACCAGTCTTACATGTGAAAGTCATTTTTTTTATTGCTTTGTCTTTGATTATAATGTCCCTTAACACAGATTCCTGAACTAAACAGATTCTAATCATTTTATAGAAATTAGCATCAAATTTTGGGCCAGAGCTTCATTTGCTGAATATTTAACTGCTTTATCCGTATTTGAAATGTTTAAAATATTCTTGGCAGCGATAACATTTAATTAATCTTTTAATTTCATACTATTATCAAAAACTATATTATTGAATGAATGGGATTCAAGAAAACCAGATGCACACCGTTTTTTAGTTTTTTTAGAAGACTTGAATGTAACTGGGTTTTCGCCACATCTACTTGGAGTTGGTTTGTTGTCTGTTTCTCTCACAATTAAGTATTTGTTAAGCCATAACCTTATTTTTAAAACTTTTAACGGTATAGTTTACTGATTTCTACTTTTCTTTATGCATCAAGAAATATTTTTTATTTAAATCATTTTCGCCAACAACAAAAAAGCAGACACAATAGTTAGCAAGATTGACAAAATTAAAACTTTTGAAAAGTTTTTTTAACGGTTAAACGGATGTCTTTATTGAAAATTCTTCATTGAAAATGAAGAGGTAAAGCATTCTACAATTTTATGCATTGATTTGTGATAGAATTGTTTTTCCGAACAGCGATTTGGTATAGATTATATAGAGTTACTAAAAGATCGAAGGTTACAACAAGAACTTTTTTTAGTGGCAAAAAAATTTGGAGAATGACAGAGGGAAGATTACTTGTTTATGATTCAAGACAAATGGACAATTTAAAAAGCTAAAAAGGATTTTGAGTATTCTTTTATAGAAAGTAAAGGATGTCAAAGTTAGCATGATATTGTTGAAAGAATTTTACTTTTAAAGCCTTGTTTTGTTGGTTAGATAATCTTAAAAAAGCTTTAGACTTGCTTTGTCTCCAAACCTGACAAGTATATCTAAGGTGTGATCCAAAAATTACATTGTAAATATTAACTAAAAAAATTCATAACTAACATGGTGGCGAATTTTGCCTAGCATCCCATTTGATCAAATTCACTCCTAAGTTTTTAGGATGAGAGGAAAAGAATATTTGAGTCAATTTGGATTCAGAGATATTTTGATAAAACTACGGGAAAGTTTTTTTGGCCACTTAGTCTAAGTTTAGGCTTTTATACATTGACTTATTTAGGTTTTTAAAGGTTGACTTGATTTGAAAATAATGAGTTCAATTTTGTTGGTAAAATTAATTAAGAATTAGTTTGTTAGAGCGCAGCCATTGAAGAAGATTGGATAAATCATGATTAATATGTTTGTTAATTTTATTTAATAATTTGTTTCTTATAAGTAAGTTGGTGTCGTCATCAAAATGGTGAGCGGTTGAAAATTTTAATAAGATATTAAGATCTTTTTATTCCTCGTTTGTAATTTTCTTTTTTTTTCCTTCTTTTAATCTTCTTTTGCTTTTTTTTTTACGTTTAAAAAAACGCGACTGATTTGAAAAGATCTTGCAAAGTATGTTGCAAAACTTGTTGAAGACCTTGCAAATTGTTGAAATAAGATAATTGGAGGAAAAGCTTATGTAAGGTACTACTTTTTAAACTATATTTCTTCTAAGTTGAAAAATAGTGAAATTAAAATGAGCTTATTTATTCACCATCCACTGACAAAACATTTTGTTTCTTCTGCTGCTTTTTCAAGATTCAGATAACAACTTCAGAACGGAATTCGATAACTGGCCACCTTGACAGCATTTTATACATGCATGGACGAAACAACAGTTCATTAATGCAGTCCCGTGCTATTTTGGAGAAGTCACAATAAACGGAAGTATTAATGCTAATAAGAAATAGCAGTTGAATGATAAAAAGCGTTACTGAAGGTTTTATCTTAGAAGAGTTGTTAAACGCTTGCAGCTTTTGTGCAGTCTAACTCTTAGAGATGACTCAGAAAAAAACGCCGCCTTTAGTAATGGAAACCCTTTCGAGTAAAGAAGTGCTTTCAAAATTTGACCCATTCCTTGCTAAACAATTAGAAAACTGAGAAAATTAGGGCAGAGGAAATGTTTCAAATATTTTATAATAATTTCTGAGAAAATCTTCTATTTAATGACAAAAATATTCAAAAATTATTAGTAGAAAAAAAAAGTTATTGGGTTTGAGTCTTCTTGCGGACTTAATGGAAAGACTTTGACAGATGCTGTCAAAAAAAGATTAAAAGAGTTTGACTTAAACTTTAAACAATGCTTGTGGTGATTCATTGGACAATGCATCTACCGTGTTTAGAAAATATAACGACCTGCAAGTACAACTGAAAAATGAATACCCAAACAATGATATTATTTCTTTTGCAGCGCATTTTTTAAATTTAGTTGGTATAAATGCTGTTGACAGCTGTGAGATTGCAATTGATTTTTTTTTAGGGTTTCTTCAATGTCTGTATAATTTCTGTGTTTCTTTAACTCACAGATAGAAGATAATTTGTTTTGTTTTTATAAGTGGTGCTGGAAAGAGCAGGAATATTAGCATCAAAGGTTGAATAGAAGAAGATGGTCAGCAGAACCATCTTTTATTCAAGTTCTACATGCAAATTAAAGTTATTACACTTTTGAAGAAGATAAAAACTTAAGATGCTGTCTTTATGAAGGAGCTTTAGCGCAGAATCATGTTAGAATTTGATATGATGCTAACATCAAAATCATGTTAGAATTTGATGCTAACATCAAAGTCATGTTAGAATTTTGATGCTAACATCAAAATTCAGTATAAAATTGCTGATTTAGCTCTTGCTTTGCAATTTTTCCAATCTTATTTGGAATATGTAACGTTAGTTCGTGAAGATTTTTTTGACATTTAGGATCGTGCTGGAATGTTCTCAAACATTCCTCCTAAGCAGTACAAGCATGAAAGAAGATGAGCATAGTAGGAGTTGGTGAGCATGCAGTGAATGAAGAGGTTCTAAGTGGCGGTGACAAATTTAGAATTAAACACTTATTCCCTTTCATAGGCAAGCTGAAAATGTGCTTCAAAAAAAGGCTTTTTGCTTACAATTCTGCAGAAAGAAAGTTTGGTTTTCTAACTAGTTTTCTGAACATTAATGTTGCTGTTATTGTTGCTGCTGCTAATTCCTTGTGTACTATTTATCCTTCAGACTTACACAATTTCATGATGAAACTGTTTATTTTTTCAAGTTTATAGCAGACGAGAAGAATATATCAGCAATAAAATGTTTAAAAGCAGCTCATAGGAATAAGTAAAAATTAGTTTTTTTTGCATATTTGATTTTTTAAACCCTTGCAATCAGGGCCGGCGCGAGTAGGTGTCACGTGGGGGGTGCCATTACAACTTTTAAAAAAAAAAAAAAAAGGTCCTCGTTTTCTAAAATTTGCCGACTGTCATGAGACATTTACCGACTGTCTAACCTATATCAAAAGGGTCGACATTTGCCGACTAACTAGTCTAAAACGGTCCAATTTGCCGACTAAGGGTCCAAATTTGCCGAGTAAGGGTCCAGTTTACCGACTAAAAATCATTGATCACCTCCCCACACCCCTATCGCGCCGGCCTTGCTTGCAATTACCAAATATATATAGTCCATATTCCTTTCCCATTACCAGTTAAACATAATGTATATAATTTATAAATAGTGCCGAGCTAGCATTTTAATAGATAACAAGAATTAAGAATGATATCCGTTTCTCAATATTATGTGGTCACTTAAATTCTCTTTGTTTGATAAAAACTGATAGAACTCTGGTACAAAATATAAATCTTGAAGATGTCATTGTCGCCAACTTCAAAGCAAGAAAATTTTCTTTATGAATAAAAAAGTAATCATGTTTTAATGCATTCAATTTTGAATATATATATTTTTAGGAATGGGGCCCCCAAATAATTTTTTCACCCTGCGCAATGACCCTTAATCCAGCCTTGTACGCTCGTATTAATTTTATTTAAAAATAAATTTGAAGCGGAACCACGCACGGAACAGAAAATTGCAACTTTTAGTTACTAGATAAATAAACTTTAAAACTGTTAAACTATTGCGACGTAAAATTACAAAAGAAAATAAAATGTTACAAATATACACATTCAGGTAAAATATGAAAAATATATTTTTGTTACAATTGTTCTTTAAGAAAATCACAGTAGCATGCATATTGCAACAAGTTCCAGCTTCTAATTGTGAAAATAAAGAAAAATAAAAAATAACGTATTTTTACTTCGTTTATTCTCCAGCTATATTATATCTTTTCAAAAGGTAAATGACTTTTTTTATAAAGCATAAAAAGTGATTTTATGACAAAATAGTTATATTTCAATTCAATAAATATAGTTATACGTTTTTGTTGAGTTCGATCAAATATTTAAAATCACGATTGTTTTTAATTAAAAAAAACTTCTCTCAGCTACCCAATAAACGATGGGGGTGGGTGGAGGGTTAAGGCGCCTCAGTAACGGGAAAGAAGAAATTTTATAAACTTTTTTTAATTTCGCACTTCTAAAACTTGCTTAAACATAAAAAAACGGAAAAAATTTGTCACGTGTTTGTCATGTATGATGAAGATAATTACGATCCAAATTTCCTAACTTTTTCTATGGAACACTATAATTAATTTGTTGTATAGATTAAGTTTATTTCAAGTAGTATATTTTTAAAAATTTTTAAATAATTCAAATAGTTTAAATAAGCATCATACATGAACATTAAAGAAATTACATGTCCTTTAATGCCCATGTACAATCAATTATAGGTGATCTAATACCACGATCAAAAATCAATATGAGTTATCAATAAGTAGTTGAACATTAATTTTAGTTGTATTTAGTTAAGCTAGTTTTTTTATTTGGTTCAGTAAAATATGTTGATTTCATAGCCGTGATTGCAGAGAGCATTAAAGATATGTTGATTTCATTGGCGTGATTGCAGTGCCGGATCAAGTGGGCAAGGGGGGCTATAGCCCCGGACCCCGCAAATTTAGGGTCCCCCCAAAATTTTAGAGGACCTTTTTTTTTTTTTGTCATTAGTCATTTTTAGGCTCTGACCCATAAAAAGGCCTCCAAAAACAAATATAGCCGCGGACCCCAAGAAGTCTTAATGCCACTGCGTGATTGCAGAGAGCATTAAAAATATGTTGATTTCATCGGCGTGATTGCAGAGAACATTATAAATGTTAATTGTTTTTTCCAAAAAAAAATCTTTCCAACGTTGTAAAATTATCGTTTAATTATTCAATATAGAAGTCATCAGCTTTGTAAAAAAATTAATTGAGACAAATTATGAAAATAGTGACATTATTTGCACCTAATATTTTGCTTTTTTAACTTAGGTGTCTCATATTAATGATAAACTTATAAATAATAAAAACTATTATCTTTCCCTTTTATGCTTTACAAACACGGATCTTTAGTATCAATGACAAATTTATAGTTTTATAGCACACATTTTTTGCTTTTGCGAGAGCTGTGCCTTTTAAAAATTTACCAATGAAACAAGTTAAAACGTTTGCATTGTTTGTTATCTAAAATAATAGAGACTTTTGAAACTTTTCATGTATGTACGAACCATAATTTCACATGTGCTTGCTTTTTTAATAATTAAAATTTTATTTTTCTAGGTATCTAGTTTTTGATTTTTTCAATGGCAGCATCAGTGCGATATCAAAATGATCAAGATCTATTAACAGCTGCAATGTCAGCAATTATGTGCGTTCCTTTGGCATCACCCACCGATTGTTC
The DNA here is from genome assembly GCF_022113875.1 of Hydra vulgaris. Classification (NCBI taxonomy): domain Eukaryota; kingdom Metazoa; phylum Cnidaria; class Hydrozoa; order Anthoathecata; family Hydridae; genus Hydra; species Hydra vulgaris. The sequence continues at coordinate 56,056,157 of NC_061161.1, forward strand.
AGGATCAATGCCTAAAGTTTCTTTGTTTGATTTTCACGATAAAACGTATTCGTATGGTAGAGTAGGTAGCGCATCTTCAGATCCAATAGCTCAAAGTACTGAAACAGCAAAGAATATTGAAGGAAGAAATGAAATTGTGATATACGTTAAAACATTGTTTGGTCACACATTAACGTATCATATAAATCAAGAGACAACTGTCTCTGACCTCAAATCTATAATGGAAAGCAAAGAAAAAATACCATCTATCCAGCAACGCTTAATATTTAATGGAAAACAGCTAGAAAATACCATAAAATTGGTTGATCATAACATACAGCACGAGTCTACACTACATCTAGTGCTTCGTTTGCAAGGTGAAAGTCCATCTATTTTGGATCCCTCTAGCCTAGATCCATCTTTTGATTATGATTTTACAAATATAAAGGATGCAAATATAACTTTTATGCGAGGTGGAGTAAATTATGTTCGCCCATGCGGATGGAAACGCTTTGCCATTAAAGTGTCCAATAAATTTGAAAACTTAACGTGGTTAGGTGCTTCTAATAACCCAGGAGAATGGCCTGTATCGTATCATGGAACAGGTGTATATCAAGATAAAACTTTTGCAATGAATGGCTATGATTTAACAAAAGGAAAAATGTTTGCATTCGGGCGTGGAGTTTATTCAACTCCAAATATTAAAGTAGCAGAAAAATATGCCATCAAATTTTTGTATAAAAATGAGCATTACGCAGTGATACTACAAAATCGAGTGAATCCTACAACGTTGGTAAAAATATCGGCTGATCGCATTGGTGAAGGTGAATACTGGATTAGTCCTAGCGACAAAGATATTCGGCCATATGGAGTATGCATTCGAAAACTATAAATATAATATAAGCAATAAAGAATAAAGTAACGTTTGAAACATTATAATACTATCATTTTCTTTTATCTTTTTTTTTTCCCAATATAATCCAAGCAAAATGTTTAATACTTATCACTACAACAGAAAAACTATCCAATCTCAAAAGTTGATGAGTTTTACTGGTAAAGTCATACATAATTTTATCAATTTGTTAATTATTTTCATATTTAAAAACTGTTCAATGCCGCCATTTATCAATAATTTTGTTTGATTTTTTTTTTTTGAGATGCATTACGAAATATTCTTTAATTTAAAATGACCGTTAACGTCTACTCCGACAATATTTTAGCTTAAACTTTTCTGTTTTCTGCTTTAATTTTATTGTTGCTATTGAGCGATATATTATAGGATGTACTGATGATTTTGATGTATGTACACTTTGCAGTACAAGGAAGGAAAAAAAAAGACAAAGAAATTAAATTTAAAAAAATGAAAAAAATATTTAGAAACATTGAAACTTTAAAAAAAGTATAAAAAATAAGTCGTGAAATTGTTAAAAATACAATCAAGTTTAAAGTAGTTTTGCAATTAAAATAATTAAAGTTATTAAAGTTAATAGTTTTAATATTTTTATGACAATGAAAAATCGTTTTAATGCTAAAGCAGAAACGTCATTGTAAGTTGATGTTTACTTCATTTCACTATAAAAGTTTTTTTAAGTTACCATGCAAGGATAGTAATCCTTGAGAGGTGCATTTCATTTCATTTTATTTCTATTCCTTTTAACTTCATGATTTCATCACACAAATTGATTTGCAATGTATATCAAAAGTTTATTTAATAATAATCATTAAAAATTCAAATAAAAGCGAGTGCAATCCAATGGGCAAATCTCGCGTCAAACATGCATAATCTGATATAAATACGCTTAATTATGTATTTGATACCACAAGTTGAAATCATAAATATTGAAAGAATAATCTTATAACTTAAGCTTTTTTTTACATTACACAAGCATAGATTGTATGTGTTTATAGAAATCTGGCAACACACTTTTGATAAAAATCTTTATAATACAATATTGAAACTACTGTCATTTAAAAAAAAAAAGATTACATACCGCTCGAAAACAAAATGCGAGTATCATACTCTTTGTTCATGGGTCATACTTACAATGTTAATGATACCCTAAAAATTATATAAAAAACATAAAATGATATGCTTAACAAGCTAAAAGATACCAACAATGTGTTAAGCTAAAAAATTGCATGCTGCTTCAAACCATGGTATTAGTTGGCAAAAGTGAACTTCTGCAATATCTTTGTAATGGTCGAAGCAACCTTTAATATAAAAAAAGGATATAATTATCATACCTTTTCTGTTTAAACTTCAAGGTTTTTAAGCAGGTTGCTATATTGCTAAAATGACTAAATTTTTTAAACTCCGCTGTTGTGTAAGCATCATATTTGATGCACTGAATGCAACGAAAAATACTCTTTTGAGTATTCTCAATGAACTTTAACTTTCGATCAAAGAATCACAATCACCAATGCATTTAGCAACAAACGTGACATTGTTGTTGAAAATAAAATGTGAGATGTCAGCTTTTGAAAATAGAGTTCACGTTAAGAATGTTTAGAAATATAAGAAAAAAGAAAGAGCACATTGTGACGCCACAAAATAAAATAAAAAAACAAAAAATGTAGAGGCTGAGTTTTTTTATCCGCTTGACGAAAATTTAAAACTGCCAAGCAATTAATTTTTTGGTGCGTTGTACTTTCTAAAGCATCACATAAATAAAGGTATTGTAAAATTTGATCTCGTAACAAGTGATAACTAAAAATCTAGACAAATATTGTAAAAGTATTCATTCAATATTTATGCAATCAATCCTATTTTGTTTCAAATCTAATTTTTATAGATATTAATGCAAAAAAAGTTTTTTTAGATATAACTAAAAAAAGGCAAAGATTTGCTGTGAAAACGAGTGTATGCATTTTTGCATTTATAGTTGCACACATCCCAGATAGCATGAAAACGTTGGCCCGACGTCGGGCCAACGTGTTTTATATCAGCTAGAAAAATTACGTCGGCATAACGTAGGAAATACAATGTTTTAACCCTTTGTATTTGTATGTCCCGTGTATGTCCCGTGTATTTTTTAAAATACGGTCGCTATAAGTCCAGCTTTTTTTTTATTACTATTTTTATTTTTTTGATGCAAAAACTTACTTCTATACTTAACAAATAATGTACACAATTAAAATATTAAAACATAGCATTTATGGTTAGAGTAAATAGTTGGTAAAAAAATGCTACTTATGGTCTGCATTTTTAGTCAAAACTGTAAAAGAAAAATTCTTGGCAAACTTTTGATTAATTTATTACTTTTTTTATTACGTTTTTTTTACGTTTGCTTATACTTTTTTATAGTTGCACTTTTTTTTTTTTTTACGTTTTTTTACTTTTTTTTACGTTTAAGCATTATAAATATAAAAAATGGACTATTTTCTTTTTTTTTTTTTATTAGGTTTACGTTTTTACGATGTTTTTTTTTTTTTTTTTTGCATTGTTTTTTTTATTACATTTTTTTATTAAGTTTAAGAATTGTAAGTATCAGATATCGAAGTGAACCACGCTCAATAATTTTGCTTGCATTTGTTAAAAATCTTTTACTCGATTTACAAAACAGTTATTTATAATTTTATAGGTATTTTTCTATTTTAACGACGCTATGGTTAAATATCGCGTATTTTTAAAAACAAACTGTTTGTTTTGAAAGTTAGTGATAAAAGTATTAATATATTGAAACAGTTTGCATCGCGAGAAGTGGTTTGATATCATTGAAACAGTTTGTGTGACGCAAAGTAGTGGTTTTACGAGAAACGAAACAGTTAGTATCACGCGAAGAAGTGGACGAAAGATTTATTTTAGTTAAATTAGTCAACACAAACAAATCGTAAGTTTCTAGAAATGTTTTTTATACAATTTATTTTACAGACGTGAGGCAGACTTAGTTTTGTGGAGTTTCTTTTTAGAAACATATATACACATAGATACTTTTTGGAAAGAAGAAAAGCTTATGATATTTTAAAGACTTTTAAGTAGGGTTCTTAATATTTTTATGGGATATTTTGCTCCTGAATATTAAGTTGATGTTCTCATACGAATTTGTGGTCGAAGAAATGTAGAGTCTGCTTTTTTTTTATTTAAACAGTTTGTTTCATGCATTTTCTATGCACATGCCAAATTTCAATGAAAAAAAAAAAAAAATAAGCAATTAGTTTAATTAGTCTTATACCAAGTATACCACTTTTTTCAGATAGCCCTAGGCAAACGATTTTTTGAGGTGTTTTTTTTTTAGAAACATTTATAAACCTTGACGTCTTTTGAAAAGAAGAAAGGTTAGGCTTGATTTTTATATAACTATTGTGTATTCTTACCATACTTTTTTATGGATTATTTTGCTGTGAATTTTGCATGAAAATTTGGTTGATGTTGTCACATGGATTTGTAGTTGAAGAAATGCAGAGTCCGTTTTTTTTAATTATTAAAATAGTTTGCTTCATGCATTTTCTATGAACTTGCCAAATTTCAACGAAAAATAATTATAAGCAATTAGTCTAATTAGTATTGGACTTTAGGTACCTAATTTTGGTTTTTCTGTTTGTTTTATTGGTAAGCGAAATCCGAAATCCGGATAAAGGGGCGATGTTTAATTTTCTTTGGTAAGCGAAAAAAAATTAAACCTTTAAAAGCTTTATAAAACCATGTTTAATAAAGCTTTTAACAATTTTATTAAACATGGTTTTCCAAATAACAAATATATATATATATTTTTTTTATATTTATAAAACTTGTAAATGTTGCTCAAAGTAAATTTATTTATTTAGGTTAGTTATCTTGGTGTCATTGGTGTTGCCAACATTAAAAATTTGACAAGGAGAGCATAAACAGCTTTGATAACTAATGTTTTAGCTAGTGAATTAAATTTCATGGAATATGGGGAAAAACATGCCTTTTAAATATATGCATGATGCCTTAATTTCTGTTTCAGCCTTCAAAACTTAATAGACCTTTCTACGCCAGTGTCTAGATGTATTAAAAATTTAAATAAAAAAAGATTATGCTGCAATGACTATTTTATATTGATAGCTTGTTTAATCAATTTTCGATAGTTATGGCAAAAAACTATACTTGTTAAATTTAACAAGGCACTTTATGAAACTTATAAATAAATTTAAATTTAATTTTTTTGTTTCGAAATTAGATGCAGTTTGACTTAATCCATTGACAAAAAAACAGAAAAACCTAAGGAATGGGTTTGAAATGCAATAGATAAAAGCCAAGGTCGCGCAAAGCGGGGAAGATTAGAGTTTGAGTTGAACGACGAAGTTGCAAATAATGTAGAAGACGAATAAAAACAATTTGCCACAATTGCAATATTGCAAAAAAATATTATCTTTGCTATATGAATATTTTTAATTCCATTTTTTAATAGTATTAAATATATATTTAATACTATTAAAAAATGAAAAATTTTGAATAGTAATAAATTGATTTATATGTTGATTTTTTAATTACTCATACTAGATTCATACTTCATTTTAGATTAAATAAGTTAATAGTTAGATTTAATAAATCTTAGTAAAAAGTAGTTGAAATCTTATGACTAACGTGTTTCAAACTGTGATAATACTTCATGGGTATGATAGAAAATACAAGTTTGTGAAAGATTTAGCATTAATGTTTTATTTCCAGACTAATATATAATAATTCGCTTTTTAGAGGAAGGAAAATAATTCTGATTAAGAACAATGTTTCATTAAACAATGAAGACGCATAAAGATGACAAATGTCCTACGATGCAGAAACACCCTAGCTATAAGTAATAACATTAAATTTACTGTATAATTAGCGAACTGTATACCGACATGCTTCGAAAGTTGGTGAAATATTTGCTGTTAACTATTTTTTATATTTTTATTATTTAACAATTATTTGAATTGTATAAAAAATAGTTTAAATGATAATAGAAAAACAAATAATTATTTCGTCGTTTTATTATGTATTTTTCGATAATTTCTCATTCTATTTTATAATCGCTATGAATAATAGTCGCGTTTGTAATATCATTTATCCAAATTAAAGCGGGCTAATGTCCTTTTATTGATCTTGGCCCGACGTCATTTTACTGATCTCGGTCCAACGTTGTTTTACTGATCTTGCCACAATGTCATTTTACTCATATCGGCCCAATGTCCTTTTACTGATATTGGCCCGAGGTCATTTTACTGATATCGGCCCAACGTTGTTTTACTGATATAGGCCCGACGACATGGGGCCTACATCATTCTGATGAGCAAAAACTACGTCGGCCCAATGTAGTTAAACTACCATCAGCCGCTGTAAAAGCCTACGTTGTGCCGACGTTGGGCCAACGTGTATATGTTATCTTGGATGGGTTTTGCACCTAGATAAAAATAAATACCTTTATTTTAAATCATTTTTGAATGCCACAATCACAAAATCAACTACGTTTATTATACTAAAAAAGAGAAAAGAATAACAGATACCAGAAAGAAAAGTTAGAAGGAGTCGCAATGCATAGAAGATATTTATAATTCAAATAGAGTGTGCCAAAATATCTTTTAATCAAAAGGGTGGCATTTTGTCACCGAAAGATTGACGGAGGTTGATTTTAATTAATTGTTTTAAGAAAGTCACTTGGATCCCACTTCCCCCCCCCCTCCCCTTTAAAAAAAAAAAGTTAAAAAGACATTTTTTGGTTCATCTGAGCAAAATTTCCATCGTCTACTTCACAATCCGCCCGAATTGTTACAGCAAAAACCGAGGAAAAATAGTTTAGATTTTGGAAAAGTAGAAACCCTGGGAAAATAATTTTTCTTCTGAAAAGCTCGAATATTCTATAAACTCAAATGAGAAAGTTTAAAGCAATGAGTTGCAAAATATTCAAGCAATTTGAAAACAAGAATAAGTGTATGGATAAATTTTTAGCTTAGTATTTTGAAAAATTTATTTTCAAGGCATTCAGCTAAAAAATTACGAGTGGTAACTTCATTACGTTAACTACAAAAAATAGTTTTATAAACGTGCGAAAATTATAAATTGCTTTGAATAAGTATATATATATATATATATATATATATATATATATATATATATATATATATATATATATATATATATATATATATATATATATATATATATATATATATATACATATATATATATATATATATATATATATATATATATATATATATATATATATATATATATATATATATATATATATATATACATATACATACATATTTATATACATATATATACATATTTATATGTATATATATATATATAATACATATATATATATATATATATATATATATATATATATATATATATATATAATATAATACATATATATATATATATATATATATATATATATATATATATATATATATATATATATATATATATATATATATATATATATATATATATATATAATACATATATATACATATATATATATATATATATATATATATATATATATATATATATATATATATATATATATATATATATATATATATATATATATATATATATATATATATATATATATATATATATATATATGTATATATATATATATAAATATATATATATATATATATTTATACATCTTTGCTTCCAACAAGGCTGCAAGCAACCACTAATTAGTGTTGGAAGTTACTGGAAGAGAAAAGATGAAGACAGCAGACCAAGATAATGATTGACAGACGACTTAAAAGATTGCAAATTATATGAATCAGGAAAGCAAGATGCAGGAAGCGAATTCCAAAGAATTGATGTTCTAGGAAAAAAACTAGACAAATAAGAGTTTTTGAAGCACTTAGGAACAGTAACAGAAAAAAAATGAGATATAACAGTAACAGAAAAAGGATGAGATATAATTGAATGACAAGTAACCCGAGAATACATTTAAGTTGATGGCACAAGAGACGCTAGCTCTTTAGAGCAGAGGCCATTATAGTATTTGTAGAAAAGAGAAAGAGAAGCAACCTTACGACGATATGATAAAAGTTGAAGGTTGGCTGCAAGAGCAGGTCCAACTATGTTTACAATGCGTTTTTGCACCTTGTGTAATAGAAAAAGAGCATCATTAGAAGGTCCACCCCAGATATTGCAACAGTACTCCATAAAAGGCTGGATTTAAGATTTATAGAGATAGACAATAGAATCCAGAGTAAGAAAGTGTCGAGCTCAATAAAGAGATGCAACTTTAGTAGATGCTAATTTTGCAACGGATTTGATATATGGTTTCCAAGAAAGATCAGAAGTAAGAGTTAATCCTTGAAGATAAAGGCTAGATGACTCATCAAGTACATTACTGTTCATAAATATAGGAAGGTCTAAATTATTGCGATAACGATTGGCTGAAAAAAATTGATTTTTATCTTAATTCGAACCAAGAATTTAAAGGTTCGATCTCTATTTTGTCCATATTTGTAACATTGGTAAAGATGGTGGCTTACTTGTCAAATACTCTTCCTTGGTGTTCTATGATAAGATCATGAAATCTTCTTAAAACAACTTTTTTTCCTATTTATAATTGAAGGAAACAAAATTATCATTATAAGTTTTTGCTTTGTATTTATAATCTTTAATCTTATAAATATAGAGCATATCATAAAATGAAAACTCTTAGTGATCCATTAAAAGCAATATTGTCCTGGCCACTGCAAAAGCCAAAGCCATTTTAAAATCGATGATTTAAAAATGCCTTTTTTTTTTAAAGGTCTTTTTATCAATAAGGATCTTTTTTTATTTGATTATAGTTAAGTCAAAGATGTATTGTAATTAATAATTAATTGCAAAAACAGACTGACTATTTTAAATTGATTGGATTTAAAAGAAAACGCACGATTTATAAATTTTGTTTGCGTGTCAAGTTTTAAAATATGAATTATATAAGTGATTTAAAATGTGAATTACAGCTCGATATTAACAGTTTGATCATATAAAAAATTTGCGTCTAAATTATTTACTGGTAACATTTTAATTAAAAATTTTGGTCCTCCATAAAAACATACAACCATGAAAGCCAATACAGTTTTTGCAAGATTTGATTCATCATTTATTGCTTTACCAAACAACTGTCCCCAATGATAAGTTAGCATAGGTTTAACATAGACTTCATCTAATAATAGTATACATTGTTTTTGACCATTGTTTGAGTTTTGAAAAAACACTACAAATAAAAGTATTATCATCAATGTGTGAGACATTTGAAGTTAAACATGCAAGGGTAGCAATACTAGGAAGTTGAAAATCATTTCTTAATTGATTGTATAAACTATGTGATCGTGCAAAATACTGGAACAATTACTTCAGGCGAATATTTTTGCTTAATATACTTGAGTTCATATTACTCATGCATTCATATTGTTGAATTAAAACTGTTTTCTTTTCTGACTTTTCAAAGGAAATCAAATATCGTAATGCCTCATGAACTTGCGACCAACATTTAATTTTATGAATTTTTAACTAAAGAAGTTGCATCATACTCCAGCATGATAGGCTTTATATGATAGGTCATTAAATACTATTAAACAAAATTTATTGATACCAGTATTTTTTTGATGCTCTTCTGATTGAATACAACTGCTATTTAAACAATTATAATAAACAACGTTTGTTTGTTTGTCTGGTATATTTTCTTTTGGGATTGCTTTAATCCATCTAAGACGCTCTACTGCGTCTCTCGGTAATTTGAAAGTAGTTGTCTTATCTTTTACTGAGTCATAGTTAGAGTTACAACCAGTAACACAACATTTTCTGGGCATTAATAAGTCTTTTGGTAAGGATACAAATTATTCGTAGTAACTTTTATTGCTAACTAAATCAGCCTCCACATTTTTCAAGCCGTTGCGCAATGAAAAGGCCTGTTATTTAAGTACGCCTTGGTTTTTAGATACGGTTATTAAACACGATATATTTCCCACAATAAATAAGTCAACGAGAATAACTAAGACCTCGTTGACGTTACTAGATAATATATTCACAAATAATTTTCATAATTGCTTCTTCTTAATCAAAACCGACATAAGCCGATATATGATTATTACCCAATATTCCTAATTACAGAAAATATAACCCTTAACCGTTCTGTCTTTAAATCAACAATCTTAATACGGCAAATCAATGAAAACTCTATATTATACTTTCGAAAACTTTTATCAGAAAAAACTGATTGGAATCTTATATTGCAATCTCAAGATGAGAACAATGCGTATGAATTATTTTTGGCACATTTTTTTTGATGTTGGTAAATGCATCTATATAGCATCTATAATCCCTTGAAATGTTGTATGAAAATTAATTTCAAATAAAGAGTTGCATCCATAAAAGAAGTTTTATTTTAGTTATATTTTAAACTCTTTAATGATGTCTTTTAAATTTTATAAAAATGTAAAAATTATAAAAACATGTTTGAAAAAACAAAGAAACATGCAAAAAAAAATTACTATGCAAGGTTGTTGGAAAAAATACGCGGAAACACACAGCTAACGTTGAATGTGATTAAGCAGATAATCGGTAAAAAAGAATGTCCTAAAAATAATTTGCTACAAAAACTCTTAGTTGAAGGTGAAATGATTTATAATAAAGAATCCATAATTAAAACCTCAACAAATTTTTTCTTGATATTGGCCCATCGTTAGCTGATAAAATTCCAATAAACACATCAAACTTTAAATTTTATATAAAATTAATCAATACATCTATGAAATAAGTAAAATTAAACATAAGTGAGTTGCAAAATGCCTTTAACTGTCTAAAAAGTAATAAATGTGCAGGCATAGATCAAATTAGCGTGATAGTTGTTAAAGCAGTGTTTGATATTATTGAACCATCACTGTTTTACATTTTTAATTTGTCACTAAAATCCGGTAATGTACCAGAGAAATTAAAAATTGCTAAGATCATAACTATTTTTAAATCTGGCGATGACACAAATATGTCAAATTATAGACCTATTTCTGTCTTACCATGCTTCTCAAAACTGTTAGAACGAATTATTTATTATAGACTTAATAGTTATTTAACTGAGAGCAGTATAATGTATAATAAACAATTTGTGTTCAATAAGAATCATTCAACGGATCACGCGTTAGTCGAGCTAATAAATTATATATCCAATGGGTTCAATAATGATTATTATATATTAGGAGTTTTTATTGATTTGTCAAAAGCATTTGACACTGTTGACAATGATATGCTTATAAAAAAAACTAGAACTCTATGGAATACTAAACAATAACTTACTATGGTTTAAAAGTTACCTGTCAAACAGAAAACAATACATAATATATTTAGCAAATGAAACAGAAAAACATATTACAACTCCTTGCGTTTTCCAGGGATCAACTCCTTGTGTTTTCCAGAACCCACTATTATTCCTACTCTATATAAATGATTTATATTTAGTATTCAAAATTTTTAATGTTATTTTATTTGGTGATGATTCGAATTTTTTTTATTCAAATAGTAATATAAAAGATCTATTTAGAATATCTTACGATGAATTATTAAAAATAAATGATTGGATTACAATTAACAAACTTTCATTAAATGTTGGGAAAACTAAATTTATCTTATTCCACAAATCTAGTAGGGGAGATAACCTTTCTTTAAAATTACCCAATCTCTTTATGAATAAAACAGTTATTAAAAGAGTCAACGGTTAACTTTCTAGGAGTGATTATAGATGAAAATATATTATGGAAATATCATGTTAAACCTATTGAAAACAAAATCTCTAAAAATATCTCAATGTTATATAAAGTTAAACTATTTCTTAATATTGAGTCTTTAAAAGTTATATTAAAAATTATATTAAAAATTATAAAAATTATATATTTATCATTTATTCATAGTTATCTTTCCTATTGCAATATTGCATGGGGAAGTACTAATTATAGGAAGCTTAAAAAAATCTGTAGCAAACAAAAACGTGCAAGTAGAATTATATTTGGTGTTAACAGAACTGTTAATGGTGAATTTCTTTTAATGGAACTTTATGCACTAAATGTTTTTAAGCTTAACATAATATGTTAAGTTTATAAACATAACTTGGTATATAATACCAAGTTATGTTTCTAATGTTTAAGACAAAATATGGTTTAGCTCCTAATATATTTCACTCTTTCTTCACCAAAATTACTCATAAATACCCCACAATTAATAATATTGTTGTTCCAAGATCTTTTTTAAAACTCAGTTCGTTTCAAGTTTCAATACCGTGGACCATTTATATGGAAATGTTTTTTGAAAAATATTATTAAAAATAAAACTCTTCTAAATTTCTCACTAGAAAAATTCAAAAGAGAATCGAAACGATTTTTATTAGAAATTTACTTCGATCTTAAAATTTTTTTCTAAATATGTATAAAATATGTACCTAAAATAAATAAACTGGAAAAAACATCATTACTCACAGATTTCTGTCTTGATTTGCTTCTTATTTTCTTCTTATAAAAAAGAAAAATAAATTACTAAACAAAAAAATATATCTTATTATACGATTTAATTGTAATATATTGTGTTTTACTATATAATCTTCAATCTGTAAATTTTTAACTTTAAATTTTAACTTGTTTTATAAATAGGGCTGTCAGACGTCCGGCTTTTACGGCGGAAAATACAGCGCCAAACCCGTAAAAATAAATTTTTTTACTGTGTTCTCCTTCGCAAAAGCCGGACGTCTGGCAACCCTATACATAAACTGAAGGCGACAATGTAAACGGGGCTCGGTGATAAGATAATATACGGCTTCTTCTTGCTCCGGCTATTTATTATACGTATACGATCTTTTTTATTGTAAACTTGGTTAAACGGCAAAGGAAAAAAGTAAATAAAACCAATAATATAAACGTAGGATGCGTTAGAATTTAGTTTTTTATTTACAAAGTGACAAAGCCTAATTTTTTTATCAATTTCTTTTACTCAATATTTATCAGAGCTAACGAATATGTTTGACTGGGGAATAAAAAAAATCTGACGGTGCACGAGCTATAGAGCTATAGAATTTTTTTATAGAAAAAAAAAGAAAACAAGGTTTTTGCTGCAACTCCTAAAATTGAAGGGTTCTTTAATCATGTACTAACACATAACGGCGAGCTCAACACTATATCTTTTATAAACTTATTAATAAAAAAACAGAGCGTAATACTTCTAATTTAACATTTTCATTATATTTTGAATTTTAAGTGTTTTTAAGAGCCTAAAGCTAGAAGCCCTAAACAGATATATTAGCATAAAAAGAAAATAATAAAAAAAGTTCTTTTTAAAGAAATGGGGTCCTAAAACTGTGGTACCAGGAACATAGACCCCTCCACCCTCCTTTAAGTCAGTACTGCAATCGGCTAAATTAGAAAATCAAGAGTTTAGCTTCTGATAAAGATGATTTTAAGCATAAAAAATGCTTTAAAAAATATAATTTGAACCAAGACATAAAAGATAGTGCTGTGTTCTTGCTAAAAAGTGTCAATTTTTTTCTAAATGTCAAATTAAAAAATAAACAAAGATATTAGTATATTGTTTTCATTGTTCAATATTAGTTAAGAAGCTTATGAGTTAATAGCAAGTAACAACAAAATTTAATCTTTTTTAGGGGTTGTCTACAAATTACATCACGCAATTTTTGACCGTTTTATACCCCTCCTCCCCCCCCCCTCATCATAACATTCTAACTCTTTCCGTATGAGTCGTCACAAAATCACTAACTCCTCCCCTTCCCCTTAAAGCGTGATGTAATTTAAGGATGACCCCTTAACCAAATCATTAGGAATTACAAAATATACGGATAATATTGTAAAGAATTACCAAGAGAGCTTTTTGTCTTGGAAAGATGTCAAATATCGTGCTAAAAAAATTCAATTAGATCCTCTATATCGGCAACAGAAGCATATAGCACGTCTAATAAACTTTAAAGATTGTTATACTCGTGCCAGACCTCTTTTATTGGAAATGAATGTTCTTAATATATACCAGCAAAACGTTTTTAATGTTCTTTTATTATGTACAAATGTAAGATAAACCTAACCTGTATATCGTTTAAATAAAAAATATGAAATAAGAAATGACAATTTTATTCATCAAAATTATTCTCATACAAGTTTTGCAAGATCTTTTTTAACATATCGCGGAGAACTTCTGCGGAACAAAAAAGTTTTGAAAAATTTTGATTTTTCTCAAAGCTGAAGTTTTCTCACTTTTAAAATTAGGCTGAAAAAAATTATCTTGTCAATTGATAATATCTTTTGAGTTTATACCTTTTAAAAAAGTGTGTGATTCCTGAATATATTGTTTTATTTTGAAATATTTAGTTTTATACATATTCTTTATGTTGTTAAACGTTTTTTTATGTTTTGAAACTTCTTGTTAGATTTAAATTTAATTTCTAGAAGTCAATTATTCTAATTATTTAACTGGTTATATTTTTACTGCTATGGTTTTAAACGGTTCTAAGTGACATGATCTTACAATCCTCTTTGAGTTTCCGTGTTCTGATATTTAATTTATAACGATATTTATACCAAAACGTATTGTAATAAGAGCAACAACAACAACAAAAATATATTTAAAAATTTTTTTTAATTAAAAAAAAAAAATTTTAAAAGACGTTTGAAACATTCAGAAAATGTCTTTTCTGGATCTAGCAACTACCAAATCATTTTGAACGTTATATTAAATGGTTTTATTTACTAGGTATATGCAACATATATTAAATCTTAGTTGTAAAATAAAACAGTTTTATAATAAAAGTATGTTAAAAAGTTTTATATAGTAACAAACAATATACTTTCATATACTACTGTAGATAAAAATTAATTACTAAATAAGATTTAACTTTCTATGCCAAAAATACTCGAAGATCGTTTTGGCTTAGTATAGGCACAGTCACAAATGAAAAGTAATGCAATGTAGCGTCCGATAAGCTCTAACCTAAGTTAACAAATGCTTGAAATCATCAGAGCTCACATTCACTTATCATTTAAGAAATTAGGTCTTCAATAGCTACTGAAAAGATATTTTATTTGGTAAGCTAATCTTGGCAGTGATTAATAAAATACATCTCTTTTCACTACAGGAACATGTAAATACGCAGAAGAGTATATTTACATAGAAGAGCGCTTGCAAAAGAGATATTTGTATTTTTTAAGATAAATTTTAAGAATTTTAGCATTAAATAGCAACTTAATATTATTTAAAACATTTTATAAATTAAACGGAGTCATTTTTGTAGCCAGAGACATCATATCACTTAATTGTCCCGAAATTCGCCCTTTCGAACAACTTTCACCAATTGTCAAAAAGATTGACGAAAAATCATTGCAAAAAGTCAAATGCGCTAATGATTTAAAAAAAAATAACAACGAGTTGCGTCAGCAAAGTCAGCAATAAAGTTATGCAAGCTTTAACGCGAAGATGAAACAAACATTTTTTGAGTTTTAGCATCAACCAATCCAGGTTTATTTCAATTTTTTTTTTTTTTTTTTTTCGGTTTATTGATTAATATTTTATTTAAAAACATCAGTAAAAAGATTTCTAAATTTTTCATTCGTAAAATGTTTCTGGAACATGTTTTGCTTTTGTATGAATTCACTGATAACATTATATTAAAGCATGACTTGAAATATGAAGGATAAATCATCATGACCAGAATAAAATTTTAACTTTTGTGTAATTTACTGACGGGACAAACATTGTCATTGTATACAAAAATTGTCATTTTATATCAAGAGCAGACATAGCGCAGTGGTAAGAGAACCCAGAGGTCCGGGGTTCGATGCCGGCTCTAGCCCAATAAGCGACATTGGTAAGAAAGGGGGCGTGAATTTCTAGTTAGGTTATTTAGGTCCTTACAGTCTTATCATGGAATGGTACTCCGTGACAAGATCCTATGGACCTAAATAACCTAAAAAAAAAAAATAATAAATATAAACGTACATATATATATATATATATATATATATATATATATATATATATATATATATATATATATATATATATATATATATATATATATATATATTAGGGTAGGCTAAACGCCCCTCATTTTTGAAAATCAAAAGGCATTGTTTTCCATGTGGTGTGGGTGTACTCTGTGATCAATAAAAACCAAAGTTCAACTCATTTGCACAAATTTTGGACCCCGCTCAATGGGCTCAAATATCAAATTTTGACCTCAAAAATCCATACAATGACCGGTAAGATAACCTTCAAAATAAAATCCTCAAAGAATTTTGGACCCTGATCATCTCAATTGCCTACTGGAGAGCAAGTTCTGCAATATTTACATCGCAAACTATTCAAAGCAAGAAAAGAAAATTTAAAATATAGACTCTGTGATATGGTTTCTTGCAAATTTCCACATGGGAGTTTTGAAATTGGTTGCAATAACCCTGAAGAGTGTAATTTTCTTAAAAGCACATGTGTTGTTTCGTCACTGAAGAAAATCTGGAAAATAAGTGCAATCCCAATAGTAGCTGACCAACATATTAGGTAAATAATAATTGTATACACAGTATTTATTTATTTTAAAACTAAAACTTAAAGAATCTTACTGTAAGAATAAAATGTTGTTTCTTTATATAGAAGTAAGATATAATGCTTGAAAGATCGTAGAAAGAAACTATCAAAGAACAAATTACGAGACACACCACACAATTTAAGAAAAATAGACGCTTACAAACTTGAAATAAAGTGCTTATTTGATATTAGTATGAATGATGCACAGCAAAAAATTCTATTGAGTAAGCAAGTCACTAAAAAGGAAAGAAATATTGATATAAACTTTTTGAATGATCAACGAGGAGAACGTAAAGCTGTCATGGGTGGAATAGACAAGAAGTACTTATTTACTACTCGTAGAAAGCAAAAGGGGATTGAATTTACCAATAAGAGAATGACTACTTCAAATAGTAACAGATTAGCTTCTGAATTTATAACCAATTTAACTTTAAATCAGGTTAGAAATAGCAGTGTAGAAGCACAGAACAAAGAGGATAATCAAGATTTTGAATATCAAAAGGACTGCAAACCAAGATCTCATAAGAGAAAAACAGATTTTGTTGAAGTTATGCTACCTAGAAAAATCTTAAAGGCCACTGCTGTTAGAGCAAAGAGATACGGTATTCAGAGTTCAGCGCATACCGCTACATTGGCTAATGTCATCAACTCAGCAGGCGGAAATCTTTGATATTTCTGTTACGTCAGCAAAGGTTCATTCAAGTGCTGTAATTAGTGAATATGGTTTAAAAGTTAAAGAAGATTTTATTGTAAAAGCTAAGGGGAAACTACTTTGTGTTCATTTTGACACAAAAATAGTAAAAGAGTATTTTTATGGTGCGAATATAAATGTTGAGCGGTTAGCACTAGTGATTTCAAGTCCATGTATTGATAAAGAACAACTTATTGGAGTTCTTTATATCACAGATAGTCGTGGAATAACACAAGCAAAAGCAATTAAGGAAATACTGGAATCTTAGAATCTCTGGGATTCGGTACATAGTGTATGTTTTGACACTACATCTTCAAATACAGGTGAGAAAAATAAACTCAATAAAATAATAAAGACATTTTATGACATTTTGTATAATGATATTTTTGTATTTTCATAATTTTTATTTAAAAAATTTCACATTGAATAAATGAATTAAATTAAGGCTGGATGCAGGGTGCCTGTGTATTGCTAGAAAAATGGCAGGACAGACCATTACTATGGTTTGCCTGCAGACATCACATATATGAGCTTCATATTAAGGTTAGAAATAGAACTATTAAATAATTTTATTCTTGGTTTACTCATATAGCCTTTTCCTAATCTCATTTGTCATTTGTCATCTAGCATGTAGCACTTGCAGTTTCTGGAAATATGTCTGATGGACCAGTTGATAATCTTTTCAAAAAAATTCAAAATTTCTGGGAAACTATTAAGCCTGACATAAATTTAAACAATCTTAACAGGTTAAAATGGAGCAAGAGAAAGGGAACATTTTTAGGAGAACAGGTAAGGAGAATTGCATATTTCTTTTTTCTGAAAATTTTTAAAACATAATAAACTTATTTGCATTATATTTTTTCAAAGGCTCTAAAAACCAAAATATACCTTGAATACGCCTTGTTTACAGAAAAGTTTCCTCATGGTGACTATAAGCATTTAGCAGAACTTGTTTTGGTTTGGCTAGGCAGTGATAAGCTTATAATTTTAATTTTCGTAAACCTATAGCTTTTCATCATGCAATATTTCTTTCAAAAGCTATCTACTAAATGACAATAGAACTGCTTACATTTCATTTGCAACAATTTGATATAATTAGGGAAGAAGAAATAGCAACAGTCCCTCAAATTGCTGAGTTTATTGGGCTTTTTTATGCAACATGGTTTCTGAAAGCACCATTGGCAGTTTCTTCTCCTTCTTTAGACTTATGTGCAATCAGGGATATGACCAAGTATGGATCATTTTACAAAACTGTGTCAACTGCTGCTATTAAAAGTATTAAAAATCACTTATGGTTTCTTACAGAAAAGCAAAGAGCAAACACAAATGTTGCAAACACAAATGTTGTGTTTGCTCTTTGCGACGAAACACTTGACAATAACATTAGAAAAAAAATTGCCAAAAAGCTATTTTTATATCCTAGACCTTCAAATTTAACATTGGGAAAACCACTTTTTCCAAATATTGACATAAAAAAAATTCCAGAGTTATGGCAACTGGTTGGACCTCAAAGTTGGATTCTCATGCAGCAGCTAAATTTATCTGTAATAGAAACAGAATGGATGCAAGTTAGCTCCAAGTAAATATTTCTCACAAATTGTTTCTTATGTTATTTTTTGGCATTTTTAAAATATTTAAGTATAACTTTTTTTATTTTAGAGATTGGAATAATTTCTCAGGATATCGAGTTCTGAAAACATTCGTAGAAAAATTAACAGTAGTAAAGCTCATCCTAGACTTAACACACATGTGCCAGGATGAGGAGTTAAAGCAATCTTTGATGATTTCACTTTCAAATCTCAGACGAAAGTTTTCAGTCAATTCCAAAAAGAATTTGTCTGAAATTCTTTAACATGCAATTGTTACATGAAATTGTTTATGTGATTATTAAATATCAAAATATATATCAAAAGTTGTTATTTCATATATTTATGTCAGGTTTATTTATAAAAAATTTCATTTCTATAAATAAAAATTGTAATTTTTACTAATAAATATGGAAAAAATAAGCTTTCTAAATACGTATATGTGCATAATTATTAAGGTAGGCTAAACGCCCCTAATTTTTAACTTAGATAATACACAAACAAACACTTAATTCAGTGATTCAATTTAATTCAAGTGAACTTTTTTGTTCAAAAAGTTAAAAAAATTGTATAAAAATTGGAGGGGGGCGGCATATCCTCCACCCCTGCCTAACCTTCCCAACAACTGCAATCTTATTTAATATAATGCTATTATTTGTAAACAATTTTTATCCAAAAAAAGTAATTACAAATAAAAAGTCCCCCTAAAAATTTGCAATCCATCCCAATATAATAAAAAAACCCGGCAGTTTTAAAATGTTGTAGAAACCGGGTGTTTTTTTAAGAAACCAGGTCAAAAATTTATTCCTTTTAATGCTTGTAGGCAGACTAAATCTTATTGAATTACAATGGGAATAGGCTTAAAATAATCGTAAACTTCTAAAAAATCAGATGAAAAGCATTATTTTTTTATTTTTATTTTTTAAGGGTGTTTGAACCGTCGCAATTCGAATTTTTGTGATAAAAATTCGATCTTTGAGCCCATTGAGCGGGGTCAAAAAATTATCCAAATAAGTCAAATTTTGTTTTTTATTGGTCACAGGAAAACAGTGCCTTTTAATTCAAAATCAGGGGCGTTTAGCCTACCCTAATATATATATATATATATATATATATATATATATATATATATATATATATATATATATATATATATATAGAGAGAGAGAGAGAGAGAGAGAGAGAGAGAGAGAGAGAGGCCCATTATGGAAAAAATAAAAAAACTTTCTTTTTCTTTATCTTAACATCTTTTTTCTGAAAAAAATGACCCTCGTTTTAGAGGTCTAATAATATATTCTACTAATATATTCTGCTGATTAAACTGATTTTAGTTGAATCTCGGTAAGCAAATTAATTTAAATTTAATTCTTAATTTTAAAAGAATAAAAGTTTATATAAATCAGGGAACAAAATTATACGTAGCAGAGTAAAATTAATCTTAACGATTATTGAGCAGCTTTTTTTTATTGACATAATTTTTGGATTTACTCGTTTTCCTTGCAAAAATATACTTTGTCATTAGTTTTATTTTTTTTTTATAATAAAACGAATTGAGTTTTGATTTTATTAAAAATTAATACAACGCGTTAATTTAACTTGTCAATGCAACATCTAAATACTCAAGAAAAAGCGTACCATTGTTGGGAGATGCCCAATTTAGGTTCATGCAATTTCTTGATAATTTACGTCCATGTAACTACTTAATAATTTACGCGCATGCAACTTCTTGATAATTTACGTTCATGCAACTTCTTGATAATTTTGAAAAGTAGGAGTTGTTAAATTTTGTATTGCTCATGATCCTGTGACGACATTAAAACATAATTTTGGCTCAAAAGTGGAGTTAGCTAGGTCAAATCATTAGTATGACAACTTTAAATCTAGACTTTACGGTATGATATCTAAAAATAGGCACATATAGACACAGCTAACTATGTCACAAATTATTGCTAATCAATTATCGCTAACTAATCTAACCGAATTAAACAAACAAACTTTTTTGCCACCAGCTAAATTTGCACCAGCTTGACTGAAAATGTTTAGATTATATGCTGATAAATAAAAATGATAAAATAAAGTCGATATGCATAAAACTTATATATATATATCTATATATATCTATCTATCTATCTATATATATATATATATATATATATATATATATATATAAATATATATATATATATATATATATATATATATATATATATATATATATATATATATATATATACATATATATATATATATATATATATATATATATATATATATATATATATATATATATATATATATATATATATATATATATATATATATATATATATATATATATATATATATATATATATATATATATATATATATATATATATATATAGATATATATATATATATTTAACAAACTAGAAACGTGACGTACAAAAGTCTTTCAGTTGAAAAATAATTTAGCAGACATCGAAAAAAAACTACAAAATTATTCCATACTAAAATTTTTTTTTTGAACAATAGTTTTATTAATATTATTTAATAAGAATATTTATTGTTATTTATTTTTTCTCGCACAAAAATAATCACAGATGCAAAATTGTTTATATTTTTAAATTGAATTTAATTATCGAATTTCTGTTTATGTAAAAATCTCATGAAATTTCTTTAAAACAATCTTCTATTAATAAATAATGCATTTTTTAATTATATTTTTTTATAACTTATTTTATCAATTTTTAAAAAATGCACAAAATGTATTGTATATGCAAAATTATTTCAAATATTTGTTGACTGATGGTT
>NC_061161.1:56082715-56170215 GCF_022113875.1 Hydra vulgaris
GTGTATAATTTTGAAGCAAATATTTAACTTTTTTAGTTTTGACTTTTTTAATTTTGAAATTTTTGGTTTCGATCAGGTTGATTCGTTAATTTGATAATTAGCTATTAAATATCAGCTAACCAATTATGGACAAATATAATAAAAGTTATTCTTTGTTTAACATATACAATAACTTGTAAGCATACAATAACAATAGTATGATTGCAAGTTATTCTACTAATTAACCGTAACAATCCGTGTCTTTAGAAGTCTATTCTACACCAACCTTTTCTATACTTTTTCTTTGTATATAATTTGTAATAATATATATATATATATATATATATATATATATATATATATATATATATATATATATATATATATATATATATATATATATATATATATATATATATATATATATATATATATATATATATATATATATATATATATATATATATATATATATATATATATATATATATATATATATATATATATTGTTCCTTATTTACTTCAATATTTGTTTGTAAATTGTAGTAGAACTATTCATAAAAAAATTACTTTAAAAGCAAAAAAAAATTTTGTCGCATACGTAGAGCTTATTTGTTAGCTCAGTGGTTTGTTGCGCTGTCATCAGTGTTGTTTTGGAAGGGTTCAAAAGTATGTAACATGTATAGTGTTTAGGGTTACTTATAATAAAAGTTCTAATTTTTAATGTGTAAATGAATTAAGTTGTGAATGAAAATTTGTTGCGCATATTGCTTTTTAACACATATCATCGATATATCATACGCAGAATGTTTTATTTACTGGAATAATAATTAATGCCAATTTATATAAAATCTAATTTAGTAGTCAAATAAAAAAAAAACTACCATTACAAATTTGGAGCTCAAAAAAGGAAATAAAGATTGTCGAGGTCAAAAAAGGAAAAAGGAAAGAAAGATTATCGAGGTTAAAAAAGGAAAAAAAGATGGTCGTGGTTAAAAAATGTAAAAACAAACTCTACTTCAAAGTGATGGATTTTCAGTGTCTTCAAAATAGAAAGACTCAGAAAATCAATATCATAATTTCAGCAATAACGACAACGTTGTTGATCAAGTTGTAGATTTAATTAATATGAATGGCGACTCTCTAGATCCTGATAACAATAATTTTCAGATAACATAGAAAATAAAGCTGACGTGGAGCACGGTGATATTTTCATTCCTATTAACAATATCTCTGAGAATTATAAATCAGATATAGCTGATGATATTATTAAAATAAAACTGCTTGACTTTCATGTTGGTAGTCTAAAAAGAAAGACCAAAGACTTCTGAAATTTAGGAAGCAGTTCGTAGGGGTCTAAAAAAGACCCGTCTTAATTTCCAAAAGATGTAAACGGACATTCATTTTCTGTTTGTATACTACATACAATTATGAAAAATGGGGAAGCTGTTCCCCGTGATTGGCTTGTTCGGAACAAAATGATACAGTCATTGTTTTGTTTTCCTTGTCTCCTTTTTAGTAGACTGCTAACAGCATGTCACTCACGTTTAAACACTATATCTGGATTTTTAAAGGAAATGGAAAAAATTACATGACAAAATTCCTCAGCATCAAAATACCAGTAACCGTAAATATTGTTATAATAAATGGTAGCATTTGGAAAAAAGCATTGACTCTAATTCCACTATCAATATTATGCTGCTGTAGAGCATTAAGAACCAAGCATCACACTGGAAACAGTTTCTTCGCCGTATCTAGATGTCGCACTTTTTCTAGCCAAAAGAGGTTTGGGATTTAGAGGAATAAGTGATTTTATTAGCGTTGAAGCAAATGGAAATTTTTTAGACATTTTAGAATTGATGAGTCATTATGATTCTGTCGTGAAAGAACATCTGAACAAATTTACGTGGTTGCAGAAAATAAATAGAAGCAACAAGTAAAATACCTATCACCGGAAATTCAAAATTAGTTTATAGAGTGTTGTGCCAAAAATGTTAAACGTTAGACGTTGTTCGAAGTGAATTAGACGTTATTTTAAGTGAATGAGAAGTTGCAAAATATTATTCAAAACTTGTTGATGCAACTCCTGATTTAGCACATGTGGATCAAACTGTATTTATATTGCGTTATATTTATTTAAATGAAGAAAATAATCTCTTCGAAGTTCAAAAGCAGTTTATAGAGTTAGTTGACTACAATCAGAAAACGGGAAAAGCTATTGCTGAATTAATTTGCAGTGTTGTTAAAAAATACAATATGCCATTGATAGACTGTCGTGGTTAAGGTGGTGACAACGGCAGCATTATGAGAGACCAGTATAAAGGAGCTAAAGCAGAGATTATTAAATAGAACCTATTGGCATCTTATTCTTCATGTGCTTGTCATAGCTTAAATCTGTTTAGTGTTCATGCCGCAGAGTGTTGTACAGAGTTTATAAATTGCTTTGGTGTTGTGCAAAAGACATAACTTTTTCAGCTCTAGTCTGCAAAGATGGCGAGAAAACGTTGAATGATCTTTGCATAGCATGTCAGATACACGTTGATCAGCTAGAATTGACAGTGAAAAGCATTTTGCAGAACATATTCCTGGTTTAAAGAGTGCTATCCAAGACTTAAAGAATCTGACTGCTGAGACTCGATCAGATATCAAACTCTAATTAATTAATAATTAACTCGGGTGTATTGTCGGTCATGAGTTCCGTGTTGAACACTCACGAATAAGTAGCCGCTGCAGCATTAATTTCAATATTAGGGTCAAGGTAAAAAATTAACAAGGTAACAGTTTTTGTAATATCTTTTCAATTATTCAAGTATAACAACACCTGTGCAACTATATCTAGAGATTTTACAAATGACTTTTTCAATTGTGTTTAGAATAACTACATCTGTACTACTACACCTGTGAACTCTGCAGATATAGTTACATTTTTTCAATTATATTAAGAATAACTACTGGATTTTTTTCAGATGTAACTACATCTGAAAAAAATACTTACTAATAATGCATTATTTTAACCAGATGCAGTTGCATATAAATTTTTGTAAAGATGTAATTACATCTGAAGGAAATTGTTATAAAT
Organism: Hydra vulgaris; assembly: GCF_022113875.1. Classification (NCBI taxonomy): domain Eukaryota; kingdom Metazoa; phylum Cnidaria; class Hydrozoa; order Anthoathecata; family Hydridae; genus Hydra; species Hydra vulgaris. The sequence continues at coordinate 56,085,774 of NC_061161.1, forward strand.
AATAAAATTTATAAAATTAAGTTGAGATATTGTTGGAGTAAAAATGATGATTTTGGACAAAAGTGTACAGTTGATATTGTACTATTCCACAGCTGTTGTTGAATAGATACAGTAATTGTATACCCAATATTAAGATATTATTGGGTAGGATGAGATGAATGTAACCTTCTTGCACTTTACATTACCACGTTTACGTTTTAAAATATTCTCAGAAATATATTATAAATTTAAAAATATTTTTTCTGATGTTTTTGAATTTTTTTTTTAAAATGTAATAATCCATGGTTTCAAAAAAAGTTAAATATTTTCTTATTTTGTCAATCAATCAACGTATGTGGTTGATGCTGAAACTTGAGAACTTTTCGTTTCATCTTTGTCGTCAATTTTTGGACAGTTTTACTTCTGACTTTGCAAGTAGATCGTTTCCTTTTTGAAATTATCAGCGCTATTGACTTTTTGTAATAAATTTTTCTAAATCTTTTTAACAGCTTCCCAAAGTTGATCGATAGGATGTAATTTGAGATTTTATTAACTTTTATGATGTCCTTAGCCCCAAAATTGTCTCTATTTTGTTGGTACTATAAAATTGTTTTGAATAATGATAAGTGGTCAAACCTACCAAAATAAACTTTTTTGTTTATGAAATCTTAAAAAAGGCAAAAGTCTCTTTTGCACTTTTTTATGTAAATTTTGTATTTAAAGTTTCTGTAGTGAAAAAAGTTGTACCATGTTGACCACAGTCACAAATAGTTTACCAAACAAGATATTTTTTCACCAACTATTTAGAAAATAATGTCTTAAATTTTAAATGAGTGTTGGTTCGAAAATTGTAGAGTAGAAATGATGTCCAGGTAATGCTATAAAAATGTATGTTTCGTCGTTTTTTTACAATGCATACTTTTTTATTCGTCAACTGTTTATAAAACTGCGATGAATTGCTTGCGTGTCATGAACTTTTTCTATACAGAAACCTTTCTTCATTCTTTGAACTGTAGTTTTACTTGTGTTGATTTTTTTAATTATTTTTAATGCCAATATTTTCAAAACAAATTCTTTATTCGACCACTTTAGGAAATTTTTTTAACATTTTTGTTATTATTGTACATTATGATAAGATGTTGAACAGTTTTTTGTGGAGTTCCCAACTGTACAGAATAACTTTACTTGGATAAATCTTGCAAAAAACACGCACAATTTTTACAGACATGTTTTATTTATTTTTACAAGCATGTTTTATTTTATGATTTATTTATGATTTTTGAGAATCCAAAGCAGATTTTTTACCTGTTTTTTTTATTTTTATTTAAACTATAATATATTTATTTATTTGTTTATCTTTATTTTATATATCTAGGAAAAATAACGGCTATCCTTTTGATTATAACAATTGTAGAAATTGATGCTATCGTCTTTAAGATTGGAAAAAAAGAAACAGAACATCAAAAGTTTTTGAAATTAGATCGCATTAAAACCATTATGAAGATAATTACTCCTAACCCTGACAATAAATATCATTTATTTCAAGAAATGAAAATTAAAAAAGTGAAACAAAACACCTATGGTATTGAAAAAAAAGAAACGTGTTGCAATCAAACGAATTTAAAAAGATGAAGAGAAGCATATCGTCAGGAGATGAATATTTAGACTTAAATTCAAAATGTTAAATATTTATTATCTATAGTTTATATTTATTATTTTAAACATTTATTATCTGTAGTTTATACTTGTTATTTTAAGTAACTAATTACAACTAGTTTTGTTGAGTATTTTTTTTTATTATTGTCGTATACATTTACATTTAAATAGATCGTTTACATATATAATGAGTGGCTGGGGCAAAAAAAAATAGCTATAGTTTCTAATTATTAACTATGTTTTGATTGCTGCCAGTTTATATTATTATAAACATCAGTTTATATTATTATAAACATTATTATTGAAAAAAAGATTGATGTCACGATAATGGATTTGAAAAGAAATCTGTTTGAAATAAGATCTGAAAAGAAATCTGTTTGGAAAAGATCTTGAAATATTTTTTCTATTCTTCAACAAATAATTTGTTACAAATTGAAACATCAATATATTAATGTAAACATCAAAGATCTGTTTTAAATCAGTTCTTGGAACGACGAAACTAAATTTGAAAGCTTTATAAAAGTTATTTTTGAAATTTTTTCCATTGTAAAAATAGATTCTAATAAAAGACAAATCGTGTTTTGTTTCAAGTGTGAACAGCAAAAATTGGTGATTTGAAGCTCTAAATATTAATGGTATTAGTTCCTCTAAATATTAATAATTTTAGGTTCTTTAAAAGAACTTCGCCACAAAAACTTTGGTTAACACCAAATACTATCCTGCAATCATGTTTTTGTTGATTTAAATTTTTTTTTTTGCCATAACATAATTTGCTATTTCCCCAGAAAAACTCAGCTTGACCAGGATCCCGATAGTCCAAAGGCGAGATTTCCTTCGGACCGGGCGAGGTTTCCATTGAACCGCGTGAATAACTTTTTATGAAATCTTGACTTCATTCAGGAAACATGGACTTCGATATACTAGATTTCAAATACATATTTTGAAAATAATTTAATTGTTTGAATCAAAAAATTTTAAATCTGTATTACATTTCTTTAACTCTTTTACTACATTTTTTTAACTTTTTAATTTTGTTTGTTTTTGTTGTGCTTTTTTTGATATTAAATAATTAGTAATAAATATTTAGTTATATTACATTATTTTAATAAAACACAACGCAATTTTTGTGGATTAATAACTTGGTTATCCATTTTTTATTTCATTTTATTACTTCAATTATTCCGTTGAAATATTGTTGTTAAGAATTTATACTTTTTATTTTCAAAGTTTTTTTGTGTACATACTATTTTATCGATTATTTATTTCGCATGTAAATATTTAAAACGTTTACAAAACACCAATGTAACGGAGTCTCGGCGATAAGACAACTTGTCTTCTTTTTGTTCCTGCCAGGTTTTTATTTTCAGGTAGTTTCTTGTTGTTATTTTAGGTAATTTCATATCAGTAATTTTTAACAGTTAGGTAGTTTTACATTTCATATCATAATTTCAATAATCAGGTAATTTCTTTTTGTTATTTTAACTAACGGCAAATATATAAATGAAAAAAATTTAAGGACCTTACAATCTCTTTACCAATCTCTTTTGAATGCGGTCAATATAAATAAAGATCTTGTTTCAAAACTCTAGCAATGTTATAAAATGTTAGTATTCGGTTTTACAGTTTCTTTGAATCGCTTTTGGTTTCACTAGTCACGCATTTAATTTCCATTATGTTAAGCAGAACTTCCACAAACTTCCTTGAGATATTTGTTGACAGGTTTTACTGATTCCGTTTTTGCGCTCCACCTGGTAACAGAGTCAGATTTTTAGAAACAACAGCTTTGATCTTTTTCCAGCGCAGGGTTAAACAAGAGAAAAAAACATAAAGTGTATCGATAGTTCCGAAAAAAATTGACATAATTACTTTTTCTTTGGCTGCATAGACGCCAACCAAATTGAGTAAATGATTATCACAATTCACAAATATTGCCGTGTTTTTTTTTTTATATATAATTCTTTGATGAACAACAGTCTTGTGTCTAGCCATAACAGCAGAATTATCATAGCACTGTGACCTACAAATCTTGTAAATTCATATTATCTTACAGAGTTATGTCTAATATTTTCATATAAAGGCACTCAGTATTTTCTGAAAAATTTTTTTTTAATTTTTGCTAAAGCAGTTCAACAAGAATCAACATATATTTACTTTCGTTGCTATGCCGTTGTTAAGGAGAAATAATTCATAGTACTTTTTCAAAATAAAAAATAAAAATCTTTACATAGTTTATAATGCTTTAACATAATTTATAAAGCTTTAACATAATTTATAAAGCTTTAACATAATTTGGCAACAAAGTGGCTTTAAAATACATTTGTGGTCACTACCCCAAGTAATATTAGCATATAACACATGACAGTACACTGTTGTTGCACCATCTTTTATACCTTTTGTTAAAGAAGAAAATAATTTTCACAGGTATATAAACTTTAAGTAAACTGCAAGTATAGAAAACTGCTAATTATAATATTGAAGTTCTTAAACTTAAATGTAAACAAGTTTGCTGTTTATATATAATAAAATGTTTAAAATTACTTATGTAATTTACTTTTTGATAAAAATTAACTTGTGTAAGTAAAAAAAAAGTAAGTAAAAGAGCCATACCTACTTAGTATTAAGTATTTCATTTAAATAGCTGCGCACAAAAGTTAACAATATTGTTAATTTCTAATTAACATCAGCAGTTTACATAGAAAATAGTTATTATATTATATTGTAAATAGCTGTTAAAACGAATATGAATAATATGAATAATATATCCATATAATAAATAAATAAATAATGCTTTAATTAATGGTTTAAATAATGCTTTATTATTTATTTTTTTTTGTACAGACAAGTCGTCATTTTCGTGTACATGAATGGTTTTGCACCACATATAAAGAACCAACAGAAAAAGAGATTTTACAAGAAATTTATTCTCACAAAATTTGCGACGTTACACGTTTCTCAATTCTCGTGATTTTCAAGATGAATGAAATTTATTTATGCAATAAATGGATTTCAGTAGGGTAGGGCGGGGTTAGTTCGGCAACTTTTACTAAATCTAACAGATCTCTTGAACGGTACATCGGATTAACATAATTTTTTCACTATTAGAAAGATAATTTGATCTGCTAAAAAATGGTTGAGACAAAAAACTTTTTTCGATTTGTTTTAGAAAATATAGTCCAAAGTTAATTAGGCTGCTCAACCTACAAAGTTGAGCAATTGCATGGGGTAAGTTGAGCAATTGCGTGGGGTAAGTTGAGCAATAAAAAAATAAATGCATTTCTGTGACAACTATTAACTCTATTATAAAACCAAAACATAGCTTCCTTATAAATTAAATATATACTTTCAACTTTAACAAATTATTTAAGATATGAATATCAAAACTAATAATTTTGATACTAAAATAAAAACAAAAACAAAACTTTTCGATCTTAAAACTAAACAAAACTTTTTTTAAACATTTTAAAACAAAACTTGTTAATATTATGATAAAATAATAACTAAACACTTTATGTTAGTCTTCAATTTCCATTTTGCAGTTTATACAAATATAATTTTGACCAGAATGTGAATCACATTTTAAATGAGATCATTGATTGCAACTTTGATCCAATTTTCTTCTGGTAGACTTTCAGAATAAGTTTCCCAACATACCAAAAAAGCATAATCGTGTTCTACACTTGTCTTTAATTTTTTTGTCATCTTAGGTTTTTTTGTTTGATTGTTTTTTAACTTTTTTAAGTATACTAAGCAGCAGAGTCTCCTTATTACCATGATCTGCAAAGGATTGACTGACAGATTGGTTTCTTTAAAATTTCTTTCTTCTCAGTTTTTTTGTTTGTTTGTTTCTTAACTTTTTTAAATATACTATGTAACTGAGTCTCTTTATTACCACACTCTTTATTAATATTTGAAAGGAATTTGAAAGTAGATAATTTTTTTTGTTTCTCAACTTTTTTAAGTTTCTTCGTTTGCTGCTATTTTAATTCTTTCTGGAGTATCTGTTAGCAGCTTTCTTTTTTCTTCGTCTTGTCAAATTTATATTTCTTGGTGCTGCTTTTGGGTAAGGTCGCACAGTTTCTGAAGAAAATGCTTTAGAAGTTTCAGGAATAAGTAACGTTATCTCTTTATTAATACTACTTTTGACAGATTGACCTGAAGATGATGTTAAACATACTTCAGAATGAGCTATGTGTGATAGCTTAGAAACAAGATTTGCTGGTTCTATACGATCTGTGACAAATGATGGTAGAAAATCATCAGCAGCAAAAATGTTTGCATTGTACGGGTATACACCAGTTTTTTGAAAACCTTTAGTAATGTTAGTACACGTTATAACTAATGGCAATAAGTCAGATACAATTTTTGGTATATCATAAACTGTTATGGCTTTGCCAGGATTGTTTTTCAGCCATGCATCTTGTGCAACTGATAGGTACTTTTTAAATGGTCCAAACACTGATACATCTAGTGACTGCAGCTTATGGCTGCAGTGTGGTGGGAAAGACAACATGACTATTCCATTCTCCTTTGCTAAGTTTAGTGTTTCAAAATGCAAGTGAGAAGAGTGATTGTCAAAAATCAAAAGAATTTTATATTCATTTGAAGGCTTCACATGCCTAATCAAATGCTGCATAAAATTTTTGAATTCAATATCGGTAACCCCGCCACTTCCATTACCTACCTCAATACAGTCCGGTGGACCATTATTAACAAAATAACGTTTTTAATTTTTGCGAGGGAACACAAACATTAGAGGTACTGTATTTCCTGAGGCAGATACAGCGGTTACCATTGTGACATTAGTGCCTCTTTCCCCAGATGTCATAGCATCAACATTTCTCTTGCCCTTTGCAACCACAATTTTACTAGGTTTTACAACTGTAGATACACAAGTTTCGTCAACGTTCCATATTTGTGAAGCACTGAATTTGTATATATCCATAACTTCACCAAACTTATCAAAAAATACTTTTACATTTGCAGCGTTAAATGATGTTGCCTTACCAAGGCTAGTTGCTTCAGGTTTCCTTATAGATAATTGAGGATTTCTTTTTAAAAAACTAGTCATCCACTCTTTACCAGCCATCTTATTTACTGTCCAAGAATCTGGTACTTTGATTTTATATTGAAGAGCGCACTCATAAGCAAGAGATCTAACATCTTTAGGAGTATAGCCGTAAAATATAGATGCCATTCGTAATAAATAATTTTTTAAGGCGTTTCTTGCTCTTGGGAAAATAATAATCTAGGTTTTAAACAACCCATGGATGGGTAACCACCAGAGTTTAGTTTTAAAATATATCTTGATAATGTCATTCTCTTGATGTTTAGCAGCTGCGCTGACAACATTTTTTCCTTTAAGATACCAAAATTTAAACTTTTCTATTTAATTATAGTAATATTAAATAATATATATATATATATATATATATATATATATATATATATATATATATATATATATATATATATATATATATATATATATATATATATATATATATATTATATATATATATATATATATATATATATATATATATATATATATATATATATATATATATATATATATATATATATATATATATATATATATATATATATATATATATATATATATATATATATATATATATATACTTTACTTTATTTTAATTATCTAGACTTAGTATCTTATTTAGCAATTTGCACTATTTATATCTTATTTAGCAATTTGTATTTATTTTTTTATTTAGCAAGTTATTGTAATAATAGTTGTATCTTAATTAGCAAGAAATATAAGCAAGAAACATAAAAAATTGCTTCATTAGGAGATCTACCTTTAGCATCACTAAACATCAATTATTTGTACTTTGAAGTTATGTTAACGTCTGCTAACCTAGTTAAATATATATTATTGGCCGCACTTGACAGCTCGGTCTAGTTCTTTTATGCATATTTTTGGATTTTTTTGAATCTTAAAATCTTTTATGCATATTTTTGGATTTTAAAAAATCCAAAAATATGCATAAAAGAACTAGACCAAGCTGTCAAGTGCGGCCGTGGTGCAGTGGTTATAGCGCCTGCTTTTTAAGTAAGAGATTCAGGTTCGAAACGAGCTCTGGACATATTTTCGCGTCACGGTAAGGATGGAGGTGTGAACTTCCTGGTTAAATGCACTTCCGCGTTAAATGAACTTCCTGGTTAAATGAACTTCCTGGCTAAATGCACTTCCGTTAGATCTTCTTGGGGCACCTAAAAATAATTAAAAAAAAAAATTCCGACTGAAATAAGGAAAAAGTAAGGAGAAAAGAGAAGTAGGGTTATTCCTAAACTCTATGCATCCATCTACTGTATGCATATAGTTTAGGAATAAAGTTTACTCCTAAATTATATGCATACAGTAGATGATTCTAGTACAACTCCTACATCATTATGGGACCTATGTTATTGTAAAGTTTTGTAGCAAATAAATGACCCTATCTTGAGATATTGCATTCTGCGTATTTTTCTTTTTATGTGATTTTAGATTTGGGTAAGCGAGGCAAAAAAAATGTTATTCACAAATTATTTCAAAATTTATATATTTAAGTTTTTTTTATATAAAACTTCTAATTTGCATCTTTTTAATACATTATTTAACATTTTAATATTAGCTTTAGTACCACCTTAAGGTTCTAAATTTTTTTTAAAAAATTTTATGTTGTTTAGAAATTATACCCTGTTTAAATTTACAACCCCCTCGTTTTGAGGGGGCTCTAAACTTTAAATGGCTATAACTTTTGAACGTTAATTTAGCGTTTGTGTGACATTTTATAGCGGAAAAAAATACTTCGTTTGTTTTTGAAAAACTTCATCCATAAAACGAAATGATTTTATGTAGGCGTCGAAGAACAAAAACCCACTCATGAAAATTAATAGTATATACATATATATAGATGTTTTAGAAAAGATTGTTCTGCAATAATTTGTTTGGGGACGACATTTTGCTTTACAATTGATAAAATTATTTAACTTCAAATGTTTCAGTCTTGTTTAAATACCAATAAATTAAGATAATTCTTTCGTCCCCACATAAAAATAGATTCTGTAACTATTTATTTATTATCTGAATAAGTTTTAGTTGTTTTTTTTTTTGTAGTTTAATAGGGTGGTTTTTTGTTTTCTTAATAGAGAATTTTTAAATTTCCCCCGTCTTTAGATATTTTTGAGTGCAATCATAACTTGATAAGGTAAATTTGCCATTTTTCTTTAACAAATTAACACCTAAAGATTTTTTCACACATTTTCACACATGAATTTTATTTTTTAATTAATTTTGATTTTTAATTAATTCATCTTTTAATTAATTTTGAACGCTAATTTAGCGTTTAATTTAAAGTTTGATCAAAAAATCATTTAGCGGCTTAATGATATTTTGATCAAACTTTAAAGATAGTGACACATTTGAATTTTATTATAGGAAGTAACTTTTTTTTTTTGAAAAATCATTTCCCCTCTCATTTAGGCGGGTAATGCCTACTATTTAGGGTATTTTTGTTCCCAGGCTCTAATCAACGTAATTTTTGGCAAAGCATTCTTAAATGACATAGTATGAGCATAAAAAAGTTTGCAGTTTCAAACTTACTTGAAAGTTATTTAACTCAAGCACTAAAAAATCCTGGATCCGCCCCTGATATGTTTATATTTAGTTAAATTATCAGTAACAAATATTTTCTGATTTTTTTATTATTTTTGAGGGGAGGGGGGAAGGAAAAGGTTATACATTATTGGTTAGTGATTTATGCAATGTAATATTATAATAATTGCTTTGAATCTCTCGAATCACATGTAAATTCAGATATTAGGTTTAAAAGAAATAAATAAGAAATTATTTAAAAAATAAAAATAAAATTTCTAAGATAAGAATCAAATTCTTTAAAAAAGAAAAAACTTTCTCAAAATTTGAAAAAAAAAATTATTTCAAAGTTTTTTCTTACATTAGAAAAAATTTTCTTAAAATATTGAATTTTCTTAAAAAAAGAATTTTTTTTTCCCAAATAAAGAAAAAATTTTGTTAAATAAAATTTTATTTCTTAATATAAAAAAAATTCTTTACCTAGAATTGCGAATTTTGCTGTGTGTATAAACCGTTATATATAAAACTCAGAGTCAGCTAAAACAAAATTTCTCATCTTACAGGAATATATGAAAGTTGAAAGACAAACTTATATTTTAGATATGGTAAGGCTATCAGTAAAGTTGTAAAAACTTCTTGAAAAAATGATATCATCAAGTTAAAAAGTTGGGAAGAAGAAAAAGATGATAAGTTTTATTGTGCTATATGCTGAATAGGACAGTGTATTAGAAGTTGTGACAAACTTTATTGTTCTATATTCATCTACGAAGATGCTAAAAAAGGTTCCATTAAAAATAATAAACTCAGATTACGGTGAAATAGTTTATCTTGGTATTTGTCACCCTTGCAACAACTGTTCATAATGCGGTGTTTAATGACGTAAATAAGAAAAGATGTTTGAAGATCCGGAATTCAGGTGAACATCTATGCTGATGTTACAAACAATTCACGCTGCTTGTGTCAGGATAAGTTTGAAAATTATGGTGAAGTTGAAAATATCTTTTTTTTTTGTATGTACTGATACAACTGCTTAAAACACTGTGATACAAAATGGAGGACTTCAAGTTATTAGTATGTATGTTGTCGGGAAGGACATTATGAAGTTTTTATTTTGTCAACACGATAAGACATATAGTTATTTTGTGCAATTACTAATAGAAAACAAGGCACCATAAAAATAACTGACTCAAATTTTTAAAAATATTGGCCTTAAAATTTTTAAATAGGCAATTAAGAACGTAATTATAACGTTTATAAAAACAAACTTTACTTGCTTCAGAATAAATGCAGAATGCATCTGGTGCATGTAAAATTTGTTTTTATAAACGTTGTATTTTTTGTATATTTTTTTTTATAAATTAATAATATAATTATAACTATTGCGCTTAGGTTAAAAACCATTAAAAATCTTTTTTAATAATGTTAAAAGTTGCACTCTCGTTAACTATTTGTATGTTTATTATTATTTTTTTATAAATACTTTTCATACTTTTTAGCGTTTATAAATGCAAATAAGGTGACTTTATAAAATGTAAATTGTAATCTTCATTTTTTCTAATGAGTCGGTCCCTCTACCCTTTCCCCTAAAAAAACCGTCACAAGGGCCTTCTTAAATTTTTTCCACTGAGTATTAAAAAAATAAAATAAAAAAAAGCTTCTCAAATATGTTGAAAAGACCCTGAATTCGCTGCCCCTCCTCATTGGGGTGTGTGAGGTAGCCTAGCCACGCCTCTGTATGTACGGTTAAAGGGGAGCTTCTTATGCAAAATCCTAAAAAAAAATATCATAACAAAATTACTTTTAAAAAAATGACTGATATAAACTAAAATAACTGAATAAAACGCATTTTCTTAAGAAGCTCACAATATAAATATAAAACTTTCAATGATTAAAAAAATTTTTTTTTCTTATTATTACAGTAATCAAAACAACTTCTTGATTGAATTGATGAAGGGAAGCACATCAGGCTTTCCTATGCTGACAATAGACATTGCTGCAGCCGAAGCAGCATTTTAAACGTGTTTTTTAAAAAAGTGCACAGTGGGTGCATCAACTACATTCTGAGCTAATTTGTTCCATCAGTTAGTAACTCGGTTTGTAAAGAAGTGCTGACGTTCTGAATTTCTTTTGATCAGTTGTGGTTTTAAACATCGGCTGTTTTTTCTCAGACTATATCGTGATTTTAACAAAAAAAGGCTGGGCTTGTGGTATGTAAAATTTAACTTCTTGTAACTGATGAGCAATTTTGTATTGCAGTATAAGGTCACTGCGAATTTTGCGTTCTTCCAGCGTGGTTAGATCTAGTAGTTGTAGTCGTTTTTCGTAATAAAAATGTTTAATCAACGATATAATTTTTGTTGCACGTTTTTGTACTCGTTCGAGAAGGACGATTTCCAATTTTAGATGTGGAGACCAGGCTTGTACACAATACTCTAGATGTGGTCGAACGTATAGGTGGTACAATTTCTTCCAAAGCTGGAGGCTACGGCATCGAAATGTCTTTTTGAGGCGACCAAGCATTAAATTTCCGGCCGAAGCTGCTGCTTCTACTTATGCTTTCACTTTGAGGTTGTCGGATATTAGTACCCCAAGGTTGCACGTTGGAGATAAGTTATGTCAGTTACCGTTGATGTCTGTCTTGGTATAGGTATATGATGATTTATTTTTGCAGCAACCAACGTGCATTACTTTGCACTTCTCGATGTTGAAGTGCATAAGTCATTTATGTGACCAACTTACAGCGTTGTCAATGTCCGTTTGCAGTGTTTCATAATCAGAGGATGATTGATTATTATTTATAACACCTATGGTCTTGCTATCATCTGCGTATAACTTGGTAAATTAAATCAATTATATATATATATATATATATATATATATATATATATATATATATATATATATATATATATATATATATATATATATATATTCCAATTTATACTATATATTTAAAGAGAATTATACCCATTTGCTTACAAATGCTATCACCTTAACATACAAAAAATCGAATACAAAAATAAAAAATCAAATAAATAAAGAAAGTAAACGGACATTAAAAAATCACGACGTTTTCAATAAAATCGACATTAACACATCTTCAAATTGTTTTATAAAATTTAAAGATCATAAAGAAAACTTTATAAATAATCTAACTGTCCGTTTATTAAACCCTGTTAAAAATGAAATCGGCAGAATTAGTAAAGTTATACTTTCTAATATAAACTCTGAACTTCTAAAGAAACTTCATCTCAATCAATGGAAAAAAACCCAAGATACCTCAAACTGGTTTAATCGCATCAGTGATAAACGCCTTTGTAAATTCATTATTTTTGATATTGTTGATTTTTACCCTTCGATATCTGAAAAACTTCTTAACAACGCTATTTATTTTGCTGAGCAGCATCTAAAGATTGACCCTAACCATAAAGCATTGATCTATCATGCAAGAAAATCATTATTATTTAACGATGATCAAGTTTAGATTAAAAAATCAAGCGGTTTATTCAATGTTTCAATGGGAGCATTTGATGGTACTGAAGTTTGTGATCTTGTAGGAATTTATATTTTGTTTCAAATTGCACAGTTTTATGATAAATATGATTTCGGATTGCACCGCGATGATGGTTTAGCAGTTTTTAAAAAAATGAGTGGTCCCCAAATGGAAAAAAACAAAAATCATTTTGTTGAAATATTTAAAAAAAACGAACTCACTATATCAATACAGTGCAACATGAAAGTTATAAATTATCTTGACGTCACATTAAATCTCAACGACAATACTTTTCAATCATATTCGAAGCCCGGGAATTCTATAAACTATATTCATGTTGATTCAAACAACCTGCCTAAGATCTTAAAACAGCTTCCGCATTCAATTGAGTTAAGATTGTCTGCGAATTTGTCAAGTGAAGAAATCTTCCGAAGATCTACTCCTATGTACAATGACGCCCTATTAAGATCCGGTTTTAATCACAAACTTTCGTATCACCCTAATTTAAATTTACCACATACCAAAAACTGTAAACAAAACATCATATGGTTCAACCCTCCTTTCAGCAAAAATGTTAGCACTAATGTAGGAAAAATCTTTTTAATCTTAATCAACAAACACTTTCCAATAAATCACAGACTCGACAAAATTTTAAATAGAAACACGAAAAAAATAAGTTATAGCGAAGTCCTGCAAACTATGCACATACAAAAATATAAAATTCTATTTTCCAAAAACAAAAATCTGCTAAACAAAAAAAAGTGCAGGCATCGAAACAAGTTCCTTCTCGCCCTACTTGACACGGGTGATTGAGGAACTTTCTAATTAATTAAAAAATTGTTTGTTTTGACGTCAGAACTCATTTCATTGCTTCGTTATGGTTTTTATTTGTTAATTTCTGTATTTTGTATTTTTTAACGGTTTTTTCTTAATTTAAAAAAAAAAATATGGCTGATGATTGCCGAAAGGCATGAAACTTTAAGTTCTATTACAAAGTTGTATTTTTTCAAATAATCAAACTCTTTATATATATATATATATATATATATATATATATATATATATATATATATATATATATATATATATATATATATATATATATATATATATATATATATATATATATATATATATATATATATATATATATATATATATATATATATATATATATATATATATATATATATATATATATATATATATATATATATATATATATATATATATATACTTAAGATTAGTATAATTACTATTTGTAAATATCCATGAAATTAATTTTCAGAATATATATGAATGATTGATTGATTATATATATATATATATATATATATATATATATATATATATATATATATATATATATATATATATATATATATATATATATATATATATATATATATATATATATATATATATATATATATATATATATACTTAAGATTAGTATAATTACTATTTGTAAATATCCATGAAATTAATTTTCAGAATATATATGAATGATTGATTGATTATATATATATATATATATATATATATATATATATATATATATATATATATATATATATATATATATATATATATATATATATATATATATATATATATATATATATATATATATATATATATATATATATATACATATATATATATATATAAAAGAGCTATAAAAAAACACTAAATTTAAACAATACGTACATTCTTTCATTTTTTTAATTAAAAAATATTTATATATATATGTATTTTGCATGTGAATGTATTAGGGTGGGTCATAAATTTTTTTTTTCTTGTTACAGGCTCTAAACATTGCTAATAGTTATTAATATTGATACTATCAAATATGAGAATGATTGTGATAGGTTTAAAGAGCGCAACTTTATTGGGAAAATTACCGGTACCTTATTATTTCTGGGAAAAAATATTTTTCAAAAGTAGGTCAACCTGGTACTCAAAAGAAGCAAAATTTTATAAAAAATTCGAAAATAATAATCGTTTTAAAAAAATCATATTGCCGAAAAAAATTGTTATTAAAAAACATGTAAAAGTGCACCTTTTTCACTTTTAGTTAAAAACTATAGTTATTATGCAATAAAATCTAAATAATAATTTTTGCATAAAAAAATTATTATTTTTTAAATTTTCATAAAATTTTGCTTTATTTGAGTACCTACATTACATAATTTTGAAAAACTTTTTTTTTGAATAATAATAGGGCCTGCCAATTTTTGTAATTAAAGTTGCGGGTGGAAGACATTGTTCAATATATATATATATATATATATATATATATATATATATATATATATATATATATATATATATATATATATATATATATATATATATATATATATATATATATATATATATATATATATATATATATATATATATATATATATATATACATATATATATGTATATATATATATATATATATATATATATACATATATATATATATATATATATATATATATATATATATATATATATATATATATATATATATATATATATATATATATATATATATATATATATATATATATATATATATATATATGTATATGTGTGTATGTATGTGTATATGTGTGTGTATGTATATATATATGTATATGTGTATATGTGTGTTTGTATATATGCATATATATATATATATATATATATATATATATATATATATATATATATATATATATATATATATATATATATATGCGTGCGTGTGTGTGTGTGTGTGTGTGTGTGTGTGTGTGTGTATGTGTGTGTGTGTGTGTGTGTATGTATGTATGTATGTATGTGTGTATATGTATATATATATATACATATATCCTTCTTATATATATTCTTCTTGTTTCTTTTTGTTTGTCTGTTTTAATTTTGTTTTAAAAAAAAATATGAGTAGATGAGTTTAAATCTATAAAATGTTCGGAATCTTTTTCAATTCAAAATATCTTTTGTATATTTAAATATATATTATAAATTTTATTGGATATGTATACGCATATGTACGGATTTGTAAATTATTTTTTCAAACCTTTTTATTTTTTATTATTTTCAAACTTTTTAGTTTTGTCAAACTTAAAAATTATTTTTTAAACTTTTTGATTTTTTCAATCTTTTTAATTTGTTATTTTAAACTTTTTTGACCAAAATTATTGGCTAATTTCACTCTTTTATATATTATTGGAATTTGTAAAATTTTTAAATTTTTTTTTTATTTTCACGAAGGGGCTTGATGATAAGACATTTTGTCTTCTACTTGCCCCAGTCAGCTTGCATTTGTACAAATTTATTTGAATGTAAGGTTAACATTATAAAATGTGTCAAATGACGAAAAATAAAAAAAAATAAAAAAAATAAAAAAATGTATGTATATATATATATACAAGGCCGGCGCGATAGGGGGGTGTGGGGGGTGTTACACCTTCCCCCCTCCCCCATCAATGATTTTTAGTCGGCAAATTGGACCCTTAGTCGGCAAATTTGACCCTTTTAGACTAGTTAGTTGGCAAATGTCGACCCTTTCGATATAGGTTAGTCGGTAATCTAGACCGTCGGCAAATGTCGTCATGGCAGTCGGCAAATTTTGGAAAACCCATCAACGTGACACCAACTCGCGTCGGCCCTGTATATATATATATATATATGTATGTATGTATGTACGTTAGTATATAAATTAAAAACATAGTAAAAATTAGTTCTCTATATATGCTTGATTAATCTAATTAAATTTAATTTATCAAAATAACATAAACTTAATCAAATTAATTCTCTATCAAAAACAAATCAAAATAATTCTCTATGTCGCGTCTTATTTTTTTGCCGTGCCGCAATATGGCGGACGCAGGCTTCACTAAGTTAAATGCAAAAAGTTGCAAGTCACGCATCTACACCTTTTCTGGATCAATTTAAAAGAAATACAAATCAATTTAAAAGAAATACTAATTTAAATTGATTCGTATTCCTTTTAAATTGATTCGTATTTCTTTTAAATTGATTCGTATATCTTTTAAATTGATTCGTATTTCTTTTAAATTGATTCGTATTTCTTTTAAATTGATTCGTATTTCTTTTAAATTGATCCAGAATAGGTGTAGTTAAATTTATACGTCATTGATAAACACTCAGCATTGGGTTTTCATAAAAATATATACAAAAAACTCGGTTCCGGCAGTGTTTACCTTCCGCGGTCATCTGTAAATGCTCCGGTAATTAACGTGGCAGACATGAATCCTTAGTTTTAGAAATATTTATTTATATCTATTTAGTATTCTATTAAATTATTGAGGTTATATTTGCAGAGCAAAGTTATATATTATCTTCAAAGAAATGCTCCCTATAAGTGATTATCAAAGTAAGAAACGAGAGCATTATGTTCTTCCAATATTTATATTTCATTAATAGAAAACACATAAATTAAAATAGTCACTGGTTATTATATATATAGTCAGTGGCAGAAGACAACGTTGTCTTTCTTTTTTCTTAACTGATTAATCAGCCAAAAAAGAAGAAAAGTAACAATGTAGCAAAACTCACTCCCTTTGAAATTTCAGCAATAACATGCCAATATTTTTTTTGTCTTCATATTATAAAAAACAGTAATTACAAATTATTTACACAATAAATATTATACTATATGTTATTATTAGTAAGTATTTCAGTTTTCATTTCTTTAATCTCATATTATTGGCTTGAAATAAATATTGAAATCGTAATATTATTTTTGTATTTAATTTAAGGTTATGAATGCAACTTTTTGTTACTAACCGTACAGAACTTAGTTCTATATTGTTTATAACTTTGTAACAACTTTTGTCTAATTAGCCTTAATTTTAAAGTTATTCTAAAATAGTTTGAAAAAGTACAGAAGTAGAATTAGTATGACAGTATAAAGAAGATACTAGAGTCAAGACCTAGACCAAAAAATACTGCCTGTAGAATGTCTTTTTTTAATGTTATTTTTAAGTACTTTAATAAGATCTAACAATTTATTCACCGCACAATTGATTTGCATTTAATGAGTTTTATGCTGTCTTTTTCACTAATGTTACTTTCATGGCCAGAGTGGCAATTGAACCACAGACCTTTTGATTTAGAAAGCAGCACTAATAATGTATAGCTCAGCATGACATGTAATAAATGATGACATGCAGCAACTACATTGCGCTTAGGCCATATTAATTACTAAAGGTGACACTTTTGAATTAAATTAATTTGACAAATTTGAATTAAAAAAAAAACTTGTATGTAACTTATAAAAAAAAAAACTTGTATGTAACTTATAATAAAGTTAAAACACAAAATAAAATGCATTGTTGTACTTTACTTTAAAAATCAATTCAATCAAAGGTGTTAATTGTATAAAAAGTTACATTTCTTCAGAGTAATGGCTTAATCAGTTGTCAATCAACAATTGGTGGAGGTCAACTTTCTTGTCTTGAGTACACCACATCAGTTTGAAACATGAATTTAATGCAGTTGTAATTTAAACTATGTTATGGTATAAATACTTAAATACAAAATATAAGTACGTTCACACTTTGTGAGATGTTTGTCAATTGAAGCATTCCAAGTTTGTACAAACGTATAAGGTTACCTTTAACACAAAATGAATTTTGTGTTATATTTTTGAATGTGGGCTATTAAAATAAGGCTCAAATATACTTGCTGTGACAATATTTTGACTTAATTTCAGATATAATGTAGCTTCAAATGGAATTAGAATCTCTGACAACTCTATGAGGTTTATGCTGTAATTGCTAATATTGAACTTGAAATCAAGTGAGAAAATTTGACAAACATTTGATGCTTTGGCCAAGAATCTAGTTGAATATTCTGTAATTGACATATTTATTTGTGGCATCTCTGGACTTTTATTTCTTTGTTGATGATTGGGCTTTTAGCATAATCTTGTGGAATCAGGCAGGCTTTTATTTCTGTTTGCTTTTATTCTAATCTTTATTTCTCTTACTTTAATATCTTTTATAATTGTTTTGATAAATAATCAAAAACAAATAAAAAACCTGTTTTTTAAAAAGTTTGCCTGTGTATGGAAACAAGTCAACAACTTGTAACAATCTTTTATTTATTTCTACCCTTTTAATTTTTTAGTACTTATGAGTGTAAATAATATATATATATATATATATATATATATATATATATATATATATATATATATATATATATATATATATATATATATATATATATAGTTATATATAAGTTTGAATTGAAAGACTTTAAAAAACTTTAACAAGTAAGTCATTCCGTCTTTTATACATTTCTGATTTTATTACCTTCTGATACTTCTCTCTAGAATTGGGTAGTATTATTTACTAATAACTTTTTTCTTTATCTCTTAAATTCAATATTCACACTCTTTCTGGCATTCCAGAGAAATAGTTTAATTTATTGTTATACATCCTAATCACTCTGAATGTAATCAGAGAGAGAGAGAGAGAGAGAGAGAGAGAGAGAGAGAGAGAGAGAGAGAGAGAGAGAGAGAGAGAGAGAGCATGTGTGAGAAATACTGCATGTTTAGAAATACTAATAATAAAAATGTAAAAAATCTGTATAAAAGTTGTATTTTGTAAATTTTATGTTTAGAGATTGGCATTGGAGTAACTGGATTTGGAATGCTGTTTCTGTTTCTTGGTATGATGTTGTTCTTTGATAGAGGATTACTTGCAATAGGAAATGTAAGCAAAAGTGTACAAAATATTTTAATGGTGTAAACATATATGTGTTAATGTCTTAAAATAAAGTTATGGTTATAATTATAATCAGTAAAAATAAAAATAATTGACATTCAATAAGTGCTTGAAATTAATAAATCAAAGATTGCCAATAAACAATTGTTAGCTGAAATAAAAACAAGCTGTCTAATTTTTTTAAAATTAAATCAAATTAAAAAGAAATTTCTGCCTAATTTTCATTTTAATTTAGACTATATGCATAATAATTTATAGTAATTTATAAATATATATGCAGTTTATAGGGGAGAATGGGGTTAGATGAGACAAAAAAAAATTGTTTGTGTGCCGCGCTTTATATTTTTGCTAAACACCATACAAATTGGGTTAAAACTATAGTCTAATGAGTTATCATGGGAAATTATTTAAAAACCCATTACTTAACCATCAAATAAAGTTCACGGCCTCGTTTTTTTAATGTGACACTGTTTGTCCCATGCCACTTCATGTTGGGGTGAAATGGGACAAGTTCGAAACAAGCAATTTCTACTTCTTATAAAACATAACAATGCACAACATTTATTTGTATTTAATTAAAATAAGATATTCTAAATGTATTTATAACTTTGTTCAACAAGCTTGATGTTTAAATACAGTCAAAATTGCGTTGATGTCTCAGGGAGTAACTTTAATCAAATACATAAGAACATAAAAAGTCTACATCACTGAAAACATATGGATCGTACAGGAAAATGCCAGCTGCCTTAAAACCATTTTGAATGTTTTGGGAAGTAAAGGCTCTCGCATTAGCTATTCCTAAATTTTCCGAAATGTTTTATATATTGTCATAGGAGTATTTGGATGTGCCTTTTACCATGAATCACATGCTGAACTGTAAAATTTCTTTAATGATCCAAATGCTGATCTATCAAGTGGTTGGAGTTTGTGGCTGCAATGGGGTGGCACAACATTACTTTCATTAACTTTATCCATTAATTCAATCAATATATGACTTTTGTGGTTGTCCAATTTTAAAAGTAATGGATGATGCTGGCTAGGGTGTCCATACTGCACAAAATGATCAAACCATTTCAAAAATATTTCTGTATTTATCCATCCACTAGGATTAGCATCACCTTTGGTACCTGTTGGTGCACTTTTAAACATGTGGTTAAGAAAGTGGACACGGGGAAATATAAAAAATGGTGGAATAGAATTTCCAAGGCCATTTATACAACCTACCATTGTAACTAGGGTTCCCCTTTCAGCAGAAGTTACCTGTCCTACTTGCTTTACTTCTTTACCCGCAACCACCTTCACTGGAGTTATGAACAGTTGAAAGAGCTGTTTCATCAATATTGTAAATGCAATCAGCAGAAAACTTATACCGCTTCTGTACACTGTCAAGGTTTTTGAAGAAAGTATCTGTATTGGTTCGATTGAAACTAGTCGATCTACTAAGGCTGGTAGCTTCTGGCATACAAATAGATAATTTTGTACGATTTAAGAATAAATAAAGCTATTCAGTTCCAGCTGTTTCACTTTTTTTCCAGTTTTCTGGTATTTTAATGTCATTTTTAATTGCATATTGATATGCAAGTTGCTTTGTTTCTCTAACATTAGGTCCATAATGCATATCAGATGCTTGGCGAAGATATGTTGAAAGTTCATCTTCTTGCGCCTCATTAAAAATATATTTATGTTGTTCATCAAAGTATAAGTCTTTTTAAGAAGTTTCTTTATTAATCTTTATTTTCCGCTGTAAACTTGATTTCGAAATTTTATATTCCAGTGCAGCTGCTCGTAGTGATAAATTCCCGTATTCAATAGCCGTCACAGCAGCTTTTATTGTATGAGCATCAGGCTTTAACCGATTTGTCACTCATTTGTACTTTCTTTTCATCTGAAAAATATTACACAGATTACTCACTCTATTATTCAAAAATTATGCTTTTTCAAAATTGCATTAACCAAAATCCATATTATTAATAAAAATAAATTAGTACCACAACCCTAAAAACTTATAATAAGATTAAATTTAAAAAGGCTAATAGTAAAGACCTTTATTTAAACTGAGTTCTAAATACAGAGCTTAAAAATATTCTTTATAAAACACTACTTACTGTGAAAGATGTCTTTAACAACCAGAATAAAGTTTCAAAGAAATCCTATAAAACTTTTTTTTTAAGATAAAAACATATTAATATAAAGTAAACATGGAAATATTATCATAAACATAAACGTTATTTCTTTTTTTACAAAAATAATTGATTGAAAAAATTAAAATATAACAAATTAAACAACTGATAAAATTGAACAGTGTCCTATTTCACCCCAAGTCTCCTGTCCCAAGTCACCCCATCACTAGTAGGTGTGAGAAAACATTTATTTTATATAGTTCTTTTAACCATATGCTAATAATATTTCTTCAGTAATTAAATAGACGATAATGATTAATTAAAAACCATAAACATAAAAATATATGGAAACATCACATAAATATTTAATATTAATGATGTCTTCAAAATCCAGGAAACTTGTTAGATTTTATCATATTCAAAAATAATTTGAATTTTAAAATACTTTTGGAACTCAAAAAACACTATAATATGAAGTACTTATTGTAATTTTATCACATATATATAAAAAACTGCTTTAATAGTTTTTTTGCTGAGATATTGCCATGTCCCATCTCACCCCATGTCCCATATCACTCTGTTCTCCCTTAAATATATTTGTGCTAACAAGAATGACATTCATGTCAATATTTTAAAAAAATAGGCTACAATTTTTTAAAGGTTTTGTCTACTTTATATGAACTTTTTTTGTAAGGTACTTTAGCTGTGGAGATTAAGCTTTGATGTTTTCAAAATAATTGAGAAATTAGTTCTCTTGATTCAAGGGAAACATTTTTTGATACTTCTTATAACTTACCATTGGATAGGAGCGTTTGTGATATTTCTTCTGAGTTTGATACCTTCTTATCCAACATTGTTGTCACGGCAAAGTTGCAAAAAAAAAAAAATTTAACATGGATCTATTAAATTTTATTCTTACGCTCTGATGTGCTATTTAAAACTATTTTATGATAATGTTTAGTTGTTTCTAGGGGTTTGTTTAGTTTAAATAGATAAAAATGTAACAATGACTTATTGAACTAAAACTTACCCAACAAAAAAATTGAACGTGAGAAAGAATACACCTTCTCAAATAAGTTTTCCAAGTGTTATTCATGTGGTTTTGTTAGCTTTTCATGTTTCATTCATGTGGTTTTGTTAGCTTCATTTGCACCTTTTTGATGGGTTAATTTAAATTCCTTCATTTTGATATCGGGCAATTCCATGTGAAAGCATCCAATTTTTTTATAAAATGCATGCTACCCTAAATCTCAGATTTTGTTGATTTTTACACCACTCAAAGATAAGTTATGAACATTCCCAGGATTTTATCATTTAATTCCAAACAGTTTCAAAGATTTGACTATTCAAACTTTGCTTTGAACCAATATAAATACACCATTTTAAAATATGGTTTTGGTCATTGTTTCTGTTCTGTTTGCAATGGAAAGCTGAAAATGTCTACACTTACATATTTTAAGGCAAGGAACCCAATAAAACAACTTGAAATATTTAAAAATAAAAATAACACCTTTAATTTTAACCTTTATCGCAATTTTACTGAGTTTCATTACAAAAATGCTGATCTAGCTCGATTTTTTTTTGTTTTTTTTTTTTCATGTTGAGATTTTGTTCTGAATAGTTTAGTTAGAGATATTAAAAACGGTCTTTTCTTAAACAGAAAAAAAAACATGGTCAAATTTGCTTAAATTTGTTTCTTAAAAAGCAGGAATTATGAAAAATCAAAGGAAAAAAACAGGTGGTACTGTTAAGTGATCAATACACAGCAGTTGATGTTTAATAAATTTTTAGAAATTTTCACATTTACCCTGAGCTTATTAAGACCCCCTCCCCTAGTTTATTAAATTTTACAAGTTATGAACAAAAAAACTGTATCACAAATCTATAAAAAAAAAAAACAGTTATTATTTTTTAATTTTTGAGACCGGTTTAGGTCCCCAGTAAAATTGTGATAAAGGTCAAAATTACAGGTGTTATGTTTATTTTTAAATATTTCAATTTGTTTTATTGGATTCCTTGCCTCAAAATATGTAAGTGTACACATTTTCAACTTTCCATTGCACACAGAACAGAAACAATGACCAAAACCATTTTTTTAAAATAACGTATTTTTATTGGTTCAAAGCAAAGTTTGAGTAGTCATATCTTTAAACCGTTTGGAATTAGCTTATAAAATTTTAGAAATGTTCATAATTTATTAAAATCTTTGAGTGGTGTAAAAATTACCAAAATCTGAGACTTAGGGTTGCATTCCCTGGATGTTTTCACATAAAATCTCCCTATCCTGATTTCAATAAAGAATAAAAATGTAGACAAACACCTTCCAAACTTTATTTTGGTTATTTGTCATTGAGCCTAAAAGTACAAATAAGAATAAATTTAAATAAAAGTTTTACATCTGACTTGCATAAAGATTAGAACCAGCATAGTAAATAGGGAATCAATGGTGGTTTTTGTATTGTTTTTATTTCTTTATACATAACACCATTTAGTTGTTTTCTGATTTTTACAATTTCTGATATTTTTAGTCACATGTTTTGATCAGATCTACAAATCTAATTGAATTTAATGACAAAAACAAATATTACTTTGCAGGGCCATGCAGAGGGTGAGTCACCTGAGAAAATTGCTCAGGGCCCCGGCTCCTATAGGAATCCCCACAAGTGGTTGACTTGAATAAATTTACCCGCAGAAAAGCAATAAACTTCCTGTTTTTTTTTTAATTTTTTCTATCTCTTTATCCTTACGCTTCAAAGCAAATCAATTACAACTTTTCACAAATGCAGCACAAATGTTTAATGCCGTTAACAATAGAGCAACCAAATTTTATCATAGTCAATGGAAATAACCCTGGTCTTGATAGGCTTTTGTTTAAATTTTATTTCTAAGCTTATATTAAGAAAATATTTTATATATATATATATATATATATATATATATATATATATATATATATATATATATATATATATATATATATATATATATATATATATAGCATCCTAGTTAACGACTTTCGGGCACATGTTATTTTTGTTCCCGTTCTGTTGTTGTTGTTTTTTTTACTTTTTTTATACTATTTTTATCATTTTTATATATATTTTTTAATTTTTATTTTATTTCTATTTTTATTTATACATATTTAAATTTATTATTTTATTATAAAAATATATTTTTTATATTAATTTTTGTTATTTTTATTTATTTATTTTATATATATTTCATTTTTAACTTTTTATATTTCATTTATAACCAAATTTATTACAATTAATTTTTTATTACAATAATATAACCTTGCCGTAACCCTAACCCTAAGCCTGACCTTGATGCCTGGCCAAATTAAACCCTCAGTCGATGTAGCAGCACTCCCTTGCAAGTCAGGCTATTTGTCAGTTGATTTATGTACTTTTCGTTCTCTATAAAAGTTTTTTACAGGTACATTTTTTTCCAAAAAAAATCATGCTTAGGGGGACAAAAAATTAACAGGTACACTAAAATGTTCACAATATTGCTAATGTCCCTGTAAGTGTTTGTTTTTTTGTAAAATCTATCCTGTGCTAAACTATACAAATATATATATATATATATATATATATATATATATATATATATATATATATATATATATAAATATATATATATATATATATATATATATATATATATATATATATATATATATATATATATATATATATATATATATATATATTTGATCAAAATACCTGGAAATAATAAACTTGAAACACACATATTCAAATCAGCAAAGCAAAAGAAGCGACTCTACAGAAATGAGGGAAACTCTTTAGAAATGCAGTGATTGCACTTTGTATTTTTCTTTGAATTTCAATTTTTTATGCTCTATGGGACAAGAACAAACAAGTAATCTTGCCATTTTGAGTATTAAGTGTCTATTAGCACAAAATCTTGATTTCTATGATGTGATTGAAGAGTTAGCAAAACAAAAGATAAAAAAAGATGTTGTAAGAAACAAAAGCTGGACAACTAAATTATAATTATATATGAGAAATATAATAAAAAAATTTGAAGAGACTTTTTTTTTAATGAAGAAGAGGAGGGGGTTGGGCCCCAAATTGAATGATGCTCAGGACCCCCAAAATCTGTGCAGGGCTCTGTTACTTAGTAAAAAAAAATGCTTTCAGCTTCGATAAATAAATCTTCCATATTTTGATGACTTCATTAATTTAAACCAACATTAAAGAAATTTTTGTGAATCATGCACGCATTTAGAATTAAAATAAAGCTAAAAATTGATTTAAAGTTAAAATAAGGTTCTACTGAAATTTTTTTGCTTTTATCATTGATAAGTGGAGCTTTGGACAAGTGGAGCTTAGGAAAGGCTTGGCTCACAATTAAAAAGTTTGAAGTTTAAATTCATCCCATGGTACTCCGCGCCACTTGTTTTTCTGTGCAGTGGACTTGTTTAACAAGGTTTGTGCTTAGGAGTTTTAAGTTTAGAGATGTAAAAAACTAACTCTAAAAAAGAGAAAGAAAGAAATAATAACTTAAAAGAAGAGATTGCAAACTTAAAAAAAAATCAAGTAGTCTTCTCAAATTTAGTGGCTCCGTGAAAAAGAGAGATAAATTTAAAATTTAAAAAAGAATGTATATAAATATATTAACACACACATATATATGGATTAGACCCACACATAGTATATCTCATGTTGTCACTTTTAAGTGATATATTGACAATATGAACTCAAGGTTTACTGATATTTTTTTACATTGTTTTTCTTTTCTTTTAAAGAAGTGCACACTTAAAAAATTTAAGCACACAAATTTTTATTATAACATAAAAACAAAGGGTAATGTAGAGGTCAAGTAGATTTTCAAGATTTAATAATATTCATATAGCCTATGTCTAGTTTTATTATAAACTAAAAATTTTTTATTCTGTTTTAACATATCATGTTTTTTATTTTAGCATAATTTTTTATAATTATATTTTCATTTTTAGATTTTGTTTATATCTGGATTAGCTTTAGTCATTGGTTTAGAAAGAACATTTAGATTTTTCTTCCAGAAAACAAAGTTAAAAGGTAGCGGGTTCTTCCTTGGTGGAATACTAGTAGTTTTATTAGGCTGGCCGGTAATTGGAATGGTTGTTGAAATATATGGTTTTATTCTACTCTTCAAGTAAGATTTATATAGATTTATTTTTTTATTTATGTTTTTGTTTAGATTTATTTTGTAGTTATAAAAAAAAAATAAAAAATGTGAATATAAATAATAGTGAATATAAAGAGATAACACAAGATAGTGTTGTTAAGCAACTATTAGTGTTCAGTATTATTATCAATTTTGTATCAATTTTATTATCTTGTATCAATTTTTTGTGTCAGTGAGCAAAAAATTACACTATTAGAAGCAGTTCGAGTGCTAAATTCTATATATAGATGGCATAGAACACAGACGTGGTATGTGCAATGAAATAACTTTTGCAGAATAGCAATTTTAAAGATATTTGGTACATTTAAGCTTGTTATATTATATCATTTGTTAACCATAACCGGACAAAATAAGATCACTACATTTATACAAAATAAAATTTCGGTGTCAAACTCTGTACTAACCTCAGTTTTCAAAAAAAAAATACTTGTCGCATCTGTGTTCTATGCCATCCCTATACGATGTAAGTTAAAGGTAACAGGTTATAAT
The DNA here is from genome assembly GCF_022113875.1 of Hydra vulgaris. NCBI lineage: Eukaryota > Metazoa > Cnidaria > Hydrozoa > Anthoathecata > Hydridae > Hydra > Hydra vulgaris. The sequence continues at coordinate 56,113,035 of NC_061161.1, forward strand.
TTAACTGAGAGACAGCCCATTAAAAAACTTCAGGCTGTTAATATGCAGAAAATCTCAGAACAAAGTGTCACAAACACTTCGTGCAGAAGAAATTTTTTTTTATATAAGCTGCCCATTATGTTACAAAATATATTTTACTTAATAGTAAATTAAATAATTGAGTGTAGATTTCATTTTTTTCTATTTACATTGTTTTATAATTATGTTTTTTTTTTTTTCTTATGTTATCTGAATTCTATTTTTAGAGGTTTTTTTCCTGTTGTCATAAATTTTTTGCGACGAGTTCCTGTGATTGGGAATATATTAATGTTACCAGGAATTAGTGCGGTGAGTTTTATTTTAACTTTACTTTTGAATATTGATATTCGTCTATAAAACGCCTACAATTAACGATTTATAGATAGTAAATTATGTGGCGAATGACCCTAACAGTATGGTTTAAATTGACCCTGAGCTTTCAACAAATTCCGTTCTTTTAGCGAATTCCACCTGAATGATCTTATCTATGAAAATGAAAGAGAAATTACACATGGTCACACAATTTCAACAAAAATTAAATTTATTAGAAGAAATATGTAAGTTGATGAAATACGAAGTCTATTCAAAATTTTATGTAGTTTTTTTTTTTTTTTTTTTTTTTTTTATTCAGCTCAAAATTGTTTCCATGTTTAATAAAGAAATTAATCATTTAAGTTTTCTTTATTAAATGTGGGTTTCTCAAAAAATGATAAAAACTGTTTTAAATTATGTATTTAAAAACCACGTTTAAGAAATTTGTAAATGTTGTATTTAGTTTTTTAATAAATTAAAATTATACGATATCTTTATTTTATTAATTGGATAGACTCCCCAAACGTTCACTAAAAGTTTTACTGCGTGCACCAGGCTAATCTATAAGGTCTAGTTAGGATTAAAAGGCATCGCTTTAGACTTGGCATTTTTTATTTTATTTTATTATAGGGGAGAGTCGGGTAATGGCGAACGCGGGGTAACTCCGAACAAGGTTGTTAAGGCATGTTAGAAAAGGATAGCTGACAATCTTTTTTTTTCTGACAAGAGTGGGTTCCATGCTCAGTTCCAGACGTGCAATAGTATATTATAAATGCGCAGGTTCTTCGCGGTAGATTGCTTTTAAGTTTTTCTCTTAGTTTTATGTAATTTTTATTTGCGAAACATTTATGTATTGGCTATACTATGTATATAAAACCACACTTTTATTTATGTTGTTGCAAAGTATCATAATCATGGAGTTTGTAACACGTATTATATTTAGGGTATGATAATACTACCTCAATATATTCGTTTAATTTCATTTGGTTGTAACGCGGGGAAATAACGAACGATCTTAGTGGGGTAATCGCGAACACTTATTGTCTTCAAAGTATTCTAGCGTATATGATAACACACAGATGATTCTTAAATAAAGTTATTATACATTATTTATTTAGTTTATTATTGTAAAATTTATATATATATATATATATATATATATATATATATGTATAAATATATATATATATATATGTATATATATATAAATATATATATATATATATATATATATATATATATATATATATATATATATATATATATATATATGTATACATATATATATATATATATATATATATATATATATATATATATATATATATATAGTATATATATATATATATATATATATACACGGTATGTTCGGAATTACCCCACGTACGTAGGGTAATTCCGAACACCGAAGGTTTTGTTTTTAATCGAATTTTTTATTTTTTAATAAGATATATGAAAATTGCTTTTGAGTGATTCTAACCAAATGGTTAGACTAAATAATAAGCAAAAAATATCATTAATATATAGTAATAATTGTCTTTAATTCGCATTCTCGCTTAGCTGTTCGTCATTACCCCACTCTCCCCTACTTCAAACAAAACGTAAAATTTTGTGCGTGTGTGTCAGTAAAAAGCAATTAAAATTTATACCATGCTGAGAAACTGTGCCTAACATGATTTAAGTTATCGTTTTCATTATGAGTATCTATGAGTATTTAGATACTTCAAGATGACATTGCAAGGCAAAAATGAAGAGGTTTTTTTTTTTCATATTCTATGAGCCTGTGTACGAAGGGGTTATATTGATTGATATCGTTCAACATTTTTATGCCTATTTAAAAAATTAGAATTCTGACTGTATTTTATGTTCAAAACTTATAGAAACATTGCTATATCAATCCCTGATCATTATTTTAATTATTTGATAAAGGTAGTCAAAATAAGTTAATGTTCTTTTCCTCTCTTAAAGAAAAGTGTCAATGTAAAAAAATTTGAATTTGTTTACGAAATTTAAAACCGTGTACAGCGATCTCGTTTAACGTCGTACGAAGTTTCTCGACAAATCTTCAATAAAAACCTTTTAAAGATTTTAATGGTATCAGCTTACCAAAGCTTCAGATGATTGATACTCACTGTTTGTTCAGCAAACTGTCTTGGGTAGAAAGGAAAGAGTCTTTTAACAGTTGATTCGAAAGTCTTTGCAAAACCTTAAATTTAAGGTACTTTACTAGCTTTAATCTAGTAAATATTATTTATTAAAAGTAAACTTTAGTTATTGTCAATTAAAAGTATTTATAATATAATGTTATAAGGGCCATGGTTGGTATAAATAAACGAAGTTTATATTCTACTTTTCCATATGATTTTGTAACTCATTTAAATCGATTTCTCTCAGGGTTTTTTTTTAAACGTTTCATTAACTAATGCTTTAGTTTTGCAGACTTATCCCTCATACTTCCAAGCACATGTTAGCCCAAAAGTTTTCAATTAGACGGGCTTGAGGAACATTTGGAGGAATGGCATCCTTAGGAACGAATTTGACGTTATTAGCTTTCATGAAGTCGATGACCTCATTTGCGTAATAAGCACTAGCTAAGTCTGGACAAAATATATATTACTTTAGGTCTCAAGCATTTATTGATATAGAGCTTAGCATAATTTGAAATAAGTGGTTCTTCTATATATGGTTTTGAAATATCATTATTTGAAATCAGACTTATACCTTTGGTTTGTATTTAAATTTTTTATTTTGTATTTAATATTTTCAGGAGACGAATTTTTATAATCCGTATAGTAACCCTCATTACCTGCTATTTCACGGTTGTCTTAGGTAAAAGATTTTTCATAATTGAAAATTAATGTTTTCCAAAAAAAAGATTTTGTTTCTAACTTGCTTGAGGCTCTGATAATTTTTGCTCATTGTTTTTGACTTATTAACGGTGCTTTAATTTTTTTTCTATATTGAGTTCCATTTTTTTTGAAATATTAACTCTGTGAAGTATTTAATATTTTAGCTTCAGTTCTCTGACTTTTTCCATCTTTGAATTTTTGAAAGATTTTAACTTTGCCAGGCTCTAGTTTGAAAGTCCACTTCTTGGTAAATCTTTAGTTGTTGAAGAACGTTGATATTTTTTAATTATCGAATAAACTGTTCTTTTAATAATTTTTCGTATTTAAAGTGTTTCCCAGTAATATTTTTGTAGCAACGTTTAAATATAAACTTTAATTTTTTTTTTTTTTTAAGTTTTATTTAGGTGCCCCAAGAAGTCCTTTCGGTCTTATCACAGAGCGCCGTGGATAAGAATTTAATTGGAAGTTCGAGCCTCCTTCCTAACCGATGTCGCAAAACTTGCCCAGAGGTGGGGTTTGAACCACGGATCCTATGTTTCTGAGGCAAGTGCGCTACCACTGCGCCACGGCTGCTCAAGTATTGACAACTTCTCTTTCGGGAGACTCGTCATTACGTGTCATAAATATTTTGTTTTTTTATTGTTTTTTTTTCGATGTAAGAAATAAAATCTGAAAAAAAATTAAAAAATTTAGTATAAGTTGTAATTACTTCAAGATGTAGACATAAAAAAATGCCAGCAAAGACCTAATACGCCTTTACATAAAAGTTTTCTCAACTTAGACCTATATTTCAGTCTTCGACCATATAAACTGATAGACACGCCTTACCGCAAGTAAATATTCACACAACTTTGAAGCCAACATCTTTTAGCGCGTGACGTCACGTTTGGGCATTAAACAATTTATAATATCGGTTTAGGGTGAATGTATTTAACATTTTTAAAGTTTTATTATTTGTTATGTATATTATTTTGTTTAAATTTTGATTTTCAAATAGAATATAGATATATAAAGATCATGATGTTATCTTGTTTTGCATATAATTGCACTCAAAGATATATTAAAAGGGTTTCTTTTCATGTGTAAGTAGCTACAAATCATTATTTGCTAAAATCCTACATTATATTTTAAATATAAATAGCATATTATTTTAATATGCTTATTTTTGTTGGTAGTTTTCTAAAAGATATGGAATTGAGGAGAAAATGGATACAAGTTATGTGGAGTGATGGTTTTACTCCTAGTAAACTGTCTAAACGTTGTGGTAAATATTTCACTGGTATAAAGGAAGTCTTTCGAGTTCACAAAAGAAACTAAAAAAAAATGCAATTTCTTCTATATTTAATTTCCCAACACTTATATGAAAAAGTATTTATTCTAAAAAACTACCAAAAAATATAGACAAAGAATTATTTCAAATATTACCACCAATGCATTGGTGGTAATATTTGAAATAATCATTGCAATGATTATTATATATAATATTGAATTATAATAATCTTAATTATATAATATTGATTATTATATATAATATAATATATATTATATGTGCTTCATTTAATTGTTTATTGTTTTTTACTTTATTTAAATGATGTCCATTTCTTTAAATTTTTAGCCTTATGCTGATATTGCTGATCACTGCAATATTTGGAGAAATTGGGATGACATTCAGGTTATAAACTTTTTTTAACAATTTGTTAAATTCAACAGATATGCCAATGCGGCAAAGATAGTTATTTATTAGGAAAGTTATAAAAAAATGACTTACTAACTTTCTGTTTCTTTAAATTTTACTTTCAGTTGGTCTGTAGCACAGATATATATATATATATATATATATATATATATATATATATATATATATATATATATATATATATATATATATATATATATATATATATATATATATATATATATATATATATATATATAATATATAATATATATATATATATATATATATATAAATAATCATTGAAATAATCATTGCAATGATTCAAATACAGTAAGTCTAATGTAACTAATCTTTTTGCAATGACATATATTGATTTAAAACTTTTAAGTTTAGTTTTTGTAACATATATATTGTGTGCCTATATATATATATATATATATATATATATATATATATATATATATATATATATAATATATATATATATATATATATATATATATATATATATATATGTATATATATATATATACGCATTAGACTTACTGTATTGAATTATCTATGATATCATTAACATTAATGGTATGATTATCAACATTATTGTTCGTAACTATATATATATATATATATATATATATATATATATATATATATATATATATATATATATATATATATATATATATATATATATATATATATATATATATATATATATATATATATATATATATATATATATATATATATATATATATATATATATATATATAAACAAAAGTTAGTCGTTGTTCTCAATTATAATTATATCTTAAACAATGTTAGTTTCTAAATGAAATAACAATAAGTTTAAACAACAACAATATAAAACAATATAAAAACAATATAAAAACAAGAAATGAATAATGTCACTATTTCTACATCCCCTTCCATGTTTTTAAGTGTCAATGAATATAAACATTTTTTTTTTTTTTTTTTTTTTTTTTTTTTTTTTTTTTTTTTTTTTTTTTTTTTTTTTTTTAATTTTACATTTGTTAGTCGTATTACAACTTGCCAAAAAAAAAAATAAAAATAATGATGATAATAATAAACTTTCACAAATATAAAATAAGGTATCTGAAAGAAGATCAAAGGATCTTGTCGTCAGAACCTTAAATAAGTTCAAACAAGCATTAACAGTATCAAATTTTTACAAATTTCATATATATATAATCCAAATATATATTTTATAATCCAAAGAGAGATCACGCGGATCTACTCACTAATATTTTATATAAACGTATACGTGAAGTAAAGAATATAAAATCAGCAAAATAAGTAAGAATAAACTTTTTACAAATATAAATAAGAAAAGGCAAAGTTATTAATTTATATTATTAATAATAACATAATACGTCTTCTAATGAAAAAATAAGGGTTTTTAATTTACTTTTAAAAAAACGAAAAGTAATGGGTAGTTCGAAATCAAAATTGGGCAAAACAATTTTATTCCAAAGGTGTGGTGCCCGATAGACAATACAAAATTGATTAAAGTTCGTTTGACAGAAAGGTTCATTTAAAAAATCAGTATTTCTCAAATTGTATTTGTTGATGGGTTTCGGAGTAAAAATATCTTTGAAGACAGATTGAGACAAGTCATTTTTCCACATGTATACAAAGCATAAAACATTATATATATTTAGCTCGTATATATTTAAAATTCTCATTTCAATAAAATAATGTTTTGCGTGAGAAAAGCGATTTGCAAAGCAGATTAAACGGATAGCATGTTTCTGACGGCGATAAAGACGTTGCAACTTACTTTTTTCTGTACTACCCCAGGCGATATTAGCATAATTTAAGTAACTGTGTATAAATGAATAATAAAGTTTGATTAAAATTTTCTTATTGAGGTAGATTCGTGCTTTATATAAAACATAATTTCTGGGTTCATTTCTTAAAGTCATTTAATGTCAAAGATTTCCCGGTTTCTGGTTGGTAGAATTTTTTGGGGATACGTAGCCTGGATGAACGTTTCAATGGTTGATCTCCTACGATTTCAGTATTTAATAAAGGTGGCATCGCTAGATGCGGCGAGCTTGTTGATAAAGATGCTGGCATCAACGGTAAGGGTACTGGAGTTGTTGGTAGAGGTAGTGGTGGTACTGCTGGTGCTAATGTAGAAGACGGTAGCAATACTGTAGATGGTGCTAGTTCCGGTTGGGATGGTATGACTTTGTTGCTACTTTCTGGGACATACTCTGTAAATGGTGTTGGCAAATCGGCAGAGTTATAGTGACTAGAGCTTGTTCTTGGTGGTGTAGTCAATGCAACTTCGGTTTCGTATGACTTTAGTGGGTTGAGGAATTTGCGCAAATATTTTCTATTTCTTAATGTTAGTCGACCTGTTCCTTCAACCTTAATGATGTATTGGCCATTTTCCTTACATTCAACAACTTTTCCACTACGATCCCATTTTTTAGGGTGGTTCCCTACTTGATTTTGTATGAAGACGCTGTCTCCTTCATGTAGTGGTGTGAGAAAACGTGTATGTTCTTGAAGTGATTCAAGGGTCTTTGCATATCTTGTTCGTAATGCTTCTTCTTTTGCAGACCATGCATGTCTCCACGTTTTCAAGAATTGGTCGTTATTAAACATAGGTATTCTGGATTTTATCCTGGGCATGGCGTCGTGAATGGGATGGCCAAATAATACTTGAGCGGGGGATAACTGACAAGTAGGGTCTGGTGTGTTTCTTATTGTAAGCATTGCCCTTACAAAAGCGTTATTATTGAGATCACCATTTGGTCCCACATTATTTTCGAGGAGGCGTTTTGTTGACTTAACTGCAAGCTCAGCTCTTCCATTAGATTGTGGGTGGTGGGCTGATGAAATGCGATGAGTTATGCCCCATTGTTGTAGAAATTCTTTTGTTTCTCCAGAGATGAATTGAGGGCCACCGTCGGTTGAAATTTCTTCTGGGACTCCAAATGTTGTAAATAGTTTACGTAAGCATGTGATAAGACCTTTTGCACTCATTTCTGATGTTCCTGATTTTATTCTGTAGGCTTCGGTCCATCGAGAATGTCTATCTCCAATGACCAGATAATCCCAGCCACGGAATTCAAAATAGTCAGCAAATATGCATTCAAATGGTGTCACAGGGATGTGAGGTCGGATGGGTGGTAGTCGTGCATTAGAAGGTGCATTTCGATTACAGCTGCAACAGTTATCGCGCTTACTTTGTATGCTGTGAGTGATACCTGGCCAGAAAACAGTGGCTTGAGCTCTGGCTGTCATTCCCGATACTCCTTGGTGGGCTGAGTGTAGTACGTCCAATATCTCTTTCCGTAGAGTAGGTGGGATTACAATTCTGTCATTGTATATTATAACCCCGTCGGACACCATCAAGTCATTGCGGTATTCCCAGAACGGTAAAAGATTTGGTATGAAGTTGTTCTTATTTTTTGGGAACCCGTTTTCTATTGCTAACATTAATGCTTTAAAATCGGTATCCTTTTCTGTCTCTGCTTTGACACTATCCCATGTTACTGCAATCATTTTATCTATGTCGTTTCGTATCGAGGCTATTATTAGTGATTCTGTGTTGTCAAAATCAGTATTTTGATTGCAAGTGGCTGAATTATCAGATTCCTTTGTGTTCTCTGCAGGGTAACGAGAAGTAGCATCTGCTGCCAGGTTTGTTTTTCCTGGTTGATGTTGGATGGTAAATTTCCATGGCAAAGTTCTCTGTTTTAGTCGGAAAAGTCGTGTGTTAGCAATTTCATCTAAGGTCCTATCTCCTAATAATTTGACAAGTGGTTTATGATCAGTTACTACCATAAGGTTATCACAACCTTGTGTGAAATATTTAGTCTGCTCCAGGCTCCATGCCACTGCTAGCATTTCGCCCTCAACTGGTGCATATCGTTGTTCAGCAGATGACAGGAATCTGGACCCTGCTAGGGTTATTTTCCATCCGTCTATACAGCAATCTGGGGAGTCCGATTTACATTCACAATGTTTTTGGCTTAGGTAATATCCTATCCCCAATTTTGACCAGTCGCACCTTAAACAGGTCTTCTTGGTGATGTCAAATATTTGGACTCCATCTTTAATTGCATTGATAATTTTTTCCTTTGACACGTTGAATAGAGTGTTTAGTTCGTCCGACCAATAAAATTTTGATTTAGGGCTAAGCAGAACTCTGAATGGGGCCATAGTTTCTCGAAGTTGAGCGTAATGTGATACTTGGGTCACTAAGCCGAACCAAGATCGGATGTCTGTTATTGAGGATGGTGTTGGAAATGATCTAATGGCATCGATATATTTAGGTAGTGGTTCAACTCCATTTTCAGATATTCTGAAACCTGCAAAATCCACTATTCTTTTAGCAAATTGGAATTTTTGTGGGTTCAAAATGATCCCAGCTTTGCCAACAAGCTCAAGAAATTCGATTGTCCGCCACCAATGTTTGACTAGGTCGTCATCGTAGTGGATGGTGTCATCTACACATCTTTGTTTGCCAATAAAGTCTGCTAAAATTTCGTCGAAACGTCTGTTGTAGCCATCCCCACTAGATACAAAACCTTGAGGAGCTCGGATGTATCTGTAGCGCCCAAAAGGAGTAATGAAGGTGGTAAGATTCCTGTCTTCAACCCGTATCGGGATGCTATGATAACCATTCCATGCGTCGGTTACAGTTTTCCATGAATTTCTTGGAACTGAACGAGCTAGTTGGAAAGGCGATTTCATTGCATGAGTTTCTCTGTAGCAGTACTTGTTTAAAGGAGATAGATCAACAGTGCGACGAGGCCCACCGTCATGCTTACGTGTGATAACCATTCTATGACACCATGTTGTAGGTTCTTCTAGAGGTACCTTTTCAATGACTCCAAGAGTTTCATCACGAATTAAATCCTTTTCCACCTGGTCTTGCCAATGGATTGGTATGGTGGCTGGAGTAAATGCTGCAACTGGTTTGGCATTTTCTTGAATTAAAATACTTATTGGAGGTCCCTCCATATCAGGTAAAATCTGGTGTGGACATGTGTTGAATGTTGAAGCAGAGTATCTTTCAAGGAGCCACGCTTTCATCCGTTCGTTGTTTTCAGGACAGCAGACAAATGGAAGTTTGGTGGGTGCGCCTGCTGGGAGACTTCTTTTGGGGCAATTGCACACGTGTGAGCTATTATTTTCACTGGATGTTTTGGTCCCTATAGTTATAGGGCCTGAGTTAATAGCTCCGTGGAGGGCACTGCCTATCTCTGGAAAGTCCTTAGAGATGATACCCAGTTGGGTCATTGCTTCTTTAGATAGGTAGAATCCGTTTGCGTCTGGACTTATATAAACCATTACTGCACATTCAACTTTGTGTCCATTAGATTGTCGTCCTTCGAGACGTAAAAGAATTGCACCATCTATACGAAATTGGGTTTTATTTGCGGCCGACATGCTATGTTTCACAGGTATTAAATTGTTTGCATTAAAGCCTGCACTGTCAAACCCTTTCCTAGACCATAAGCAGGACTGTGCACCGGTATCTGTAATAACTTGTATATATTTTGGTATAATGGGAGGAAATGGAATACCAAATGCGACATAGTCTGATTTGTTAGTTGTCACACGCAGCTGAATTGTAGGATGAACAAGCAATTGAGCTGTGGCCCATCCATCATGGGTAAATATGTGATGGTTTATTCCTGTGCATGGTCGTTTCACATTGGTCTTCATTTGTGATCTAATTTTTTTATTTGAATGCTCAATTGCACTTAACTTTAACACAAGTCCGCCTGCCTCAGCATCTTTGGTTGCATTCGATTTCTTATCATTTGGGATGATTCTGTTGTTAATTTTAGAAGTGCGAGATCTGAGCTTCTTCCAACAGTCTAGACACAGCTTGTGGGGTTTTTTGTTCCATCCTCTGGATGTTTCTGTAAATAAACTGTAAGATTCTGAGCAATCTGGACATTTGGCTGTTATATTGGTCCCTTTACTACTCTGTGTATTGCTCTTGTTTTGTTTCCTGAAAGTTGATACACTTGCTGTTGTTGAACTACAGCCTAGTGCATTTCGTGCCATTTCTTTACCCTCTATAAAAGCAATGATATCTGTGACGGAGGCTGTGTCAAGGGAGACCCATCCAAGTACGTCTTTGCGGATGTCAGTATCTGATAGCCCAGCAACAACAATGTCTCGTATGATAACATCGGTAAAATCAACAGTTGTTTGTGGGTGGCAGTGGCATTGAACAGTGTAGTTGCAAGTAGCAGCCTTGCCTTTCAGTTTTGCATAGAATGACCGAATACTTTCGTTGTGTCCCTGTCTCATTTGAAGGAGTTCTGCTCTTCTGACGCAAGTGGCTACTGGGATAACGGCCAGTTTTTTCATTGCTTTTAGAAATGCCTCATCGTTTTCATTAATTATCATGGGATTTTCTTTTAGGAGTTGATTTCCAAGGTCGTCCTCACAGCACTGAAACAGCTGTGCTGTCATCTCTTCTTGTCTGATGTCTGTACATCTCTTAAACAATGTCCAGCGACTAATAAAGTTTGCCCACTCTTCTTCTGAGATATCCTGACCGATGTGGGGGCAATCCATTTTAGGTGCCTTGTGTTTTGAGAAGGCTGAATGAGTGTCAATCGAGTTTGGAGGATGGTGAAGCTGGTGACTGTTGAATAATGCAATTGCAATTGCTTCGCTGGGACCTTCAATGACGACATTGCATCCTGGGGCCTGGCAAGGTAAGCTTATTGTGGACATAATGTAGGAAAGAAAAAGGTTAGCAAAATCCTACCTTTTGTGTGTACATTAACAACTTCAAACGAATATGTAAGTGAATTACAATTTCAACCACTGATAAGAAGTTTTTATCTTTGAAATACCAGTGTTTCTTTAAAATTTCATAGAATGCATAAGAAACTAACATAAACAAAAGTTAGTCGTTGTTCTCAATTATAATTATATCTTAAACAATGTTAGTTTCTAAATGAAATAACAATAAGTTTAAACAACAACAATATAAAACAATATAAAAACAATATAAAAACAAGAAATGAATAATGTCACTATTTCTACAATATATATATATATATATATATATATATATATATATATATATATATATATATATATATAAATATATATATATATATATATATATATATATATATATATATATATATATATATATATATATATATATATATATATATATATATATATATATATATATATATATATATATATTTAGGAACAATGTTGATAACTATATCATTTATGTTAACAATAATATCACCAGTAATTTAATACAGTAAATCTAATTTAAATACATTACAATGACATACTTTACAATTACTTTTACAATATCATATATTGATGTAAATGTTTGAGTTTACTTTTTGTGACAATAATATCTTTATGGTTTTAAAAACATTGTTGAAAAGTGTCAAATCAATCCTAACACCAATGGTAAACAATATATTTAAATACAATTAAAATGCTTCAGCAATCCAACTGTTGTTTAATAAAAAGGATTAAAGACTTACATTCATACCTTCATCATTTTAAATCAAAAAGTATAAATCATATGATGAATCAAAATCATGAATCATACTATGATTTCCGAAAAAGTATCAATTACACTAATGGTATAATATATATTTTTATTAAGAGTAGTTGTTGAACATATTTTATTTTATTTGTCTATTTCATTATTTTAAATATTTGTTTCTTATTTCTTATTAAGTTATACCTTTAGAAATATTTTGTTTTAGTCAACCTACTGTTAAAATATGGTTTTAAATTAATAAGTTTTTATGATTAAAAACATATTACTTTAATCATCAGATAACAGTTAAGGAAAATTTTAATTCATCACAATTACGGTAAGAATAGCAATAAGTTAATTATTGTGTTTGTCGTAACAGTAATAATTGTTGTTATAATTGTAATGCTATTGTGATATTTTCATCTATTTCTTGATACCCCAATCAACGATGCCCTAATTTACTTGATTGGGTTTTCAAGTATAAATATGATGTTGTAACTAAAAATGTATTTATTTAATCTATTTAATTTTAGGGAGCTATGTCTGAGTCTACAAAACAGTTATATTGTCGGATTTTACAAGAAAAGTTAAAAAGCATTACCCACCAGAATTATGAAGCTTTGCTACAACACAAAGTTGTTAGTCCTAGGCTTTGACCTTGACTTAAGGCCTTGGTCTTAAAACTGTTGGTCTTGGTCTTGGCCTTGGTCTTCAAAAAAAGTACATAAAATTGAAGAATTAAAAGATTTCATTCTTTATTTTTATGTATTTTTGTTTTCCGCTTCATACATATCCACAAGTATGTTTTTTATTGACTTCATAGAATTTTGGACATAACCCTGGTTTATTTTTACAACATGTGGTTTATTGTAACAGGAATTGTTACCTACAGTTTTGTTAATAATTGACCTTAACGTTAGACAAAAATTCAAGTCTTTGGGCTTGAAAATATTTTTATTCTTGGCCTTGACTTTAAAATTCCAGGCTTTGACCTTGTAACTTTTGGCATTGGTCTTGGCTTTAGCCTTGTAACATGTGGCTTTGGCCATGTCCTTGCTAATTTTGGCCTTGTTAACAACCTTGATTTAACATTAAATTTTTATTCTGCTAAAGCATATAGTTATGTTAGGAAAACATTTAGTAATGCACTTCTTCATCCTGGAATTATACAAAATGGCATAAAAGTGTTGACTGTTTCCCTGGATTTTGTAAAGAAGCTTTAGTTACTCTTCATAGCAAAATAAAAGAGGCTCAGAAAATTGGTCAACATATTGTGTGTTCATTTATGTAAGATGAAATGACCATTTGAAAAAAAAATTGAATAAACAGGCCATAAATTTTCTAGTTATATTGATTTTTGTGCTGATATCAAGAATAATAGTTAACCCAAAACAAAAGAAACTTTAGTTTTTATGGTAAACTGTGTAAATGGACGTTGGAAACTTCCTGATGTATAATTTTTAATTAATAGTTTAGATGGTTGTGAAAAATCTAATATTGTTAAGCGTTGTCTGTAATTTATTTATGAAAGTGGTGAAGAAATTATAAAACTAATATTGCTTAGTATTTAAAGATAAGATTGCACCACAAAACTGACTTGATCAACAATTTACTACATAATAAACGTATACAAAGTGTATTAACAAAGCAAATTTAATTTTCGAATCAATAAAAAGTTGTTTTGTATATTATGTAATGGATAATAAAATACATAAAATTGTATTAACTGTTACGTTTTCTTATCTAAGGAATCTAAAAATAATAATTGATACAAATGATAAATTTAATCATATTTAAAAAAATAATAATAATAGTAATAAGGTTTAACTACAAAATTTTACATTTAATAAACAGTTTTCTATTCTTAAAGCTTTATTTCGCTTGAATCGCGTTTTGTTTTGCCCAAACGTGACGTCACGCGATAAAAGATGTTGGCTTCAAAATATATGACTTACGGCGGGTCTATCAGTTTATATGGTCGAAGATTTCAGTGTATGAAAGATTCTATTATAAAGATTCTTGTTTTTATCAAACTTTTGCGTCCGAGTATAAATTACCATTTTTTATATTAAAAAGCTTATTCACATTTATCCAAAATTCCAAGTTTTCGAAACAGTTTATAATTAGTTTGCTGAGCAGTGTGGAGACTTCATTCCAAATTTAAACCTACATGAAAAAGATTTAATCGTGTAGAAACTCAACATCAAAAACGACTTTGTAGTTAGTTTAAATGCATTTTAATGCATTAAAAGTACTAGATTAGGTTCTAAAAAAAAGAAAAAAGCGGTCCTCAAAACTAAAATTTACCCGACTGAATTGTGTCAAATACCCGACTAACCGACTAAATTTGTATAAAAACCGACTATAACTTTAAAATCACCTTTTTTTTTAGTTTAGTTTTAGTAACTAAAAAAAAAAAAAGATTAGTTTTAGAAGATTTAATTCCAAAATTATATAATACAAAAATACTTTATTTAAATTATATAATACAAAAATACTTTATTTAAAGCAAATTGAAGTTATTCATATAATAAAGTTAAAAAGTTTATCTTTGGAAAAAAATTAGCAAGAATTTCAAAACTAACACTTTGGAAAAAAATTAGCAAGAATTTCAAAACAAAATTAACACGTTATACTAAATTATGTTTTATTGTGATTATATATTTTTTATATTGAGATGCTATTTTTTTCCTCTGCAACAACAGGCTACATAAAATAATTTACCTTCACACAGATTTCAGTTTAAACCAACAGAGAAAGTAGACAATGTTAATAAAAAAATAATAATAAATAGTTGCTAGTGTAAATTTTATTTATTTCAATTATAAAATGATTAGGTTTTATAAATTTATTACAGTATTAGTGTTTTTAAATCAAGTAAAGATTGTTAATTTATTGCAAATTTAGCATAAAATGTTTTATTTTTTATGAAGAATAAAAAATTGAATTCACTAGCTAAACCATTTACCGAAAATATCCACTTAGCTAAACCAACTACCGAAAAGATTAAAATCTTATTTAATTAAAACAAAAAATAAAATTAATTTTATCGCCCAAATAATGAGCAAAAGTATTTTAAAAATTGTAAACAAATCACAAAAAAAGTCACTTTTTTGTGTTTATATTTTTTTCATAATGAAACTTTTCTTATTATGTTTGAAATAATAATTTACGTAACTAATCTATGTATAAACTTACTTAACTCAATAAATAATTAGAAACGTATATTATGACAGAATATACAAGTAAGTGGTTTTTTAATTACATTTTTTCTGTTGCTGAGGGCCCGTAACCATTTTTTATTTTCTCTTATTTATAAAATCCTACTGCGCATGCTATAATAACTGCTGTAATATTCGCTTTATTCAAATATCTAAACGTCCATTAATGGAAGAAGAACTTATTTTAGCATTAACTTTTACTCACTACTCTAAAGCAAGAAGAAGAATTATTCGAATTTTGTTAGTTATTAATATAATTTAAAATGACAAAATATTATAACATACTTTGTTATTTTACATTTTGTTTAAATTGTTTGAAATTTTAGTTGTTATTTATATATATATATATATATATATATATATATATATATATATATATATATATATATATATATATATATATATATATATATATATATATATATATATATATATATTTGTAAAATGTTTTATGGCATTTAAAATGTTTAAACGGGCTTATGGTACATCCCTATATAATAAGGATGTACCAAAAATATGGCTTCGGTTTCGGAAAATTATTTTTCGGTAATAAAAATTACTAAAGCTTATTATTGAATAATTGTAGGAATATTAAAAACAGTTGTGCAATGTTGTTGTACAGCAACTTTTGTAGGAACCAATTTCTTTTTATTTCCACAACAAATGTTTTACATCATAAAATTTATTGCACAACAAAATGTTAAGTTGCATAACTTACACTAGTTTCCATCGTAAACCAAATTTTTTATGCAATTACTATGACATTTCTACAACTATTAGAAACACTATGTTTAAGCAACTGCTATATTATTTATTAAATTTAAATAACGCTTTAGGCTCGATGGTTTAAAATGCAATATTATTTTTCAAATAAAAAAGGTAAGGGGGTTAACGGTCAAAGACCATTCAAAATGAAAAAAAATTGCTAATTTGACCTCAAAAAATGAATTCTTGACGATCAAGGATGACCAGTTAAAAAAAACCTAATTATGAAAAACGAGGTTTTATGAAACATAATTTGGTTATTAAATATTATGTAATTATATTGAAATTAAGGTTTTATAAAGCATAAAAATAAATTTTATGAAAAAAAATGTTTTAAAATCAGCAGGATATGTTTTAAAAACACATATTTTTCAAATGAAGCAAATGCAGTAGGTCGGTATATTGCTTGTCAACGATTAGTACTATAGTTAGATAGGCAAGATAGAAAACTTTAGGTGTATAAATATAAAAGCTTTGGCTTCGGCAAATTCTTGGATTCGGTACATCCCTAGGTACCTTATTGTCTCTTGTATATACAATTTATATAAAATCTTTTTTTCCCCTCACTTTTATTGAGTGTTTTAACAGGTTTTTACTTAGATTTGATGTTTTTACAAATATTATATGTATGTGTGATCTACGAATATTTGTTACATATCTCAATTTATAGAATGCTAAATTTTTTATAAATTATAATTAAATAATTATAATTTATTAATTATAAATTATTATAAATTTTGTATTAAATTAGTATTTTGTCATTAATGTTATAGACAACTGTTTTTAAATTGGTTTTATTGGTTAAATATTTTTTAACCAAATACTTTAATTGGTTAAATATTTTTATGGGTTGAGTTTGTATAAATATTACCGTGGAGTAAAACTTAATTTCGCTTATGACTCATGCTCATGCCAAACATGGGCCTCAGTGATGTATAGTAATCTATACAATCTACACAGCTTATAGATTGTATAGATCTATGCAATTTATAGGTTGTATAGATTGTATAGATCTATACAATATGTGGCCATACCACTTTTGGTAATATAGTTTTCCACATCATCACCTAAATATCCTGACAAGAGACTGGAACAAGGTTTTGATACCATGTGTTTAACAACAATGTCACAAACACTTATATGTTGAGATTCATCACCTATCAACAAAAACGAAAATGCTCAAAAAAACACTGAAAATGATGTACCTTTGTAATGTAAAATTATTGAAGGTACATCGTTTTCTTCTCCATCAATAAGATCTGGCATTATAAGTATTTTGAGTCTTTGTTCTTCAGCTATTTTTTGGCGAATTTCTTTGAAGGGGTGTTTAATTAATTTATATGTTAATATTTATCCTGATCATTGCACTCAGAAGTTAAATTACACAATTTTAAACTTTTCTCTTCGACAAATGGTTTAATATGCTGTAGAGAGTATTTCTTTTTTAATGTGTTGTTCTTATTGTTTTTTAAAAAACATGTTGAGTTTGACAAAATATCAAGTATCTCTTATGGACCAAGCCACGAGAAAGTCATTTTTCCGTCTTTTCTATTTTCTCTTTTAAGATTTTTCAATAGTGTTGTTTGACTAACAAAATATTTTGATGATGTTGCATGCTTTCTATCATAGTCTATTTTTTGTTTCTTTTGTGAACAAACAATATTGGCCATAGCTTTTTCTTCAAGTCTTCTTTTCATTTGTAAAACTTTTTGTAAAAAAGCTTTACAAATGCTATGCAATAAAAGCTATACAATATTCTTTATTGTATACAGGATTACAATTATTTATTGTATTCAGGATTACAATTATTCCCATTGAGTACATCTGTCTACTTTACATCAATTGGAAGACAGGGTTGTCGGCTATACATAAGGTAAAATGGTGATTATTAATCGTAATATAACAATATAATAATATATAAACTTGGTATCTGAAAGAAGATCCAAATGATCTTGTCGCCAGAACCATATAAAATATATCATACGTGTATATATAATAAAATAAAAATACAATTGATCTAATAACTATTAACAATGTAGAAGAAACAAAACTGAAAATAATTTTACAAATTACCAAGGGTGAAAAAAAGAATTTTACATTTCAAAAATATTTATATATATATTGCCAGTAGAAAGAATATGGTTTTTTAATTTAGTTTTAAAAACGGAAAACGAAATTGACAAATCAAAATTTGGAACAATTCCATCTAAAACTGAGGCCCAGCTTTTAACTTTTTCAATTAAGACCTTGATAATTGTGGATGGTAAGCAGAGGTTACACGTTGTTGAACGCCTGTCATATCATGTAGTGCCATGGGTACTGAATTTACAAATTCACGACCTCGGTCATTAATATGTATTTAAAAACAACCACGCCTGCAAATAACTCTATAGAGAAAGGCTGCTACTGATACTGCTGTTTTGCCGATAAGAGGTTCAGCTTCAGTCCACTTAGTAAAATAATCTATAAGGGCAAATACATAATCCATAATCCATTTGATTCAGGTAATCTACACCAACTTATTTCATAACTTGTTGTCCCACTTTAACAGGTTTCAAAGCAGGAGATACTTTTAAGTTTCTGTTAGAGGTTTTTTGGCATCGTTTACATTGAGCTATATGTTTGATAATATCCTCCACAATTGAATGTCAAAAAAATCTTGAAGAAATTTGCTTTCTCACAGCATTAATGCCTAAGTGGCAAGCTGATGCAACAGCTTTCTCAGAAGTACCAAGACTTTCATGGACTTCTTTAACAATGTTTAATTGTTCTTCGCGATCTATTACCACAATTACCTACAATTTTAAAAAAAAATTGTTTGTATTAAACTTTTACATTATTTTGAGTTGTTTTAAAGCTATAAATTTGCAAATTTTCGAATTTAAAAATGTCGTGTTAATTCACAATAAAGCACAACACAGAATATTGTTTAATTACTTTATTTTATTTAGTAAAACCTTTTAAATTAATTTAAAACTTTTTTCAATAAACTTAGTTTTCCTAACCTTGCCAATACCTTTTTAGCAATACATTAACTTATTGTCAACATTAAAAAGGTTTTTAGACTGTCGTTTAAAATTTGCTCTTTTTCCTTTCTCATTCACATCTTTAGAAAAAGTATTGTCATTTAAATATTTCCTGGCATCATTAAAGTTAAAATTTTTTTACATCTTCACAAACTAAGCTAAACAAATTGTCAACTAAAAAGTCAGTAAAATAATAACGAGGGATAATAACGTAATAATGATATGTGATAATAACGTAATGAGTGATAATAACGTTATTTATAATTTTTTTATAACAATAATATAATAATAATATAAATATATTAATATAATATATAAAATATATAAATATAATAATATAAAAGATAATAATATTTTTTATAATTATAATATAATACTTTTTTTTTTTTTTTTTTTTTTTTTTTTTTTTATTCATATATTTGCCGTACATATAACATTTACAGTTTCGTAAATTAATATTTACAAGTCTCGTGAGTCAAAACATATATAGTGAAATTTATAATTAAATAGTACAGGCCGGACTTCAAGAAGATCGTAATGATCTTATCACGAAGCCCTTACAATGTGTTTGATATATTATTATGATTATGTTAAATATAATTATATATTAAGTACAACTATGTTTATATATTCTTTAAATTTAGCTCATAATAAAAAATAAACTCAAAATAAGCTCAGTATAAAATATTAGACATAACTAGGAGCATAATAACTAAACTTGATAAGAAAAAATCAAGTGTTTTTTTTGTGTGTAATAAACACATTTTGATTATTGTTTGAGAAATTTGAGAAGAAAAAAAAAGATTCATTTAGATAATACACATAAACGAGTCAGTTCACTTTGTAGTTGATATATATGTATTTTAATTTATAGTCTTAGAAGAATTCTGAGTATCTGTTTAGATTCATCAGATTTTTTAACTTTTTTTTCAAGAAATTTTGATTGCAAATTGAATCTAGATTGCAGATTGATTTATTTTTAGTTACTAGTTTGTTGTATAAATAAGGACCCCGATATGAAATTGAGAACTGGGAAAGTTTTGTTTGTTTGAAAGGTGTAATAAAGTTTCCTTTTTCTCTTGTGTTATATTTATTAACGTTATTTATAAAAAAGTTATTTAAAAAATGGTTTGGTACTTGACCTAATTTAAATTTTAGCATAAACAATATATTTTGGTAAATATTAATTTGATAAATATTAAGCACATTCATTTCTTTAAATAAGGGTTCAGTGTGTGTAAATTTGTCTTTATGGTAGATAAGTCTAACAGCATGTTTCTGACGTCGATATAAAGTTTTCAATTTGGTTATATGCGTACTCGCCCAAGCTATATTCGCTATATTCGGTTCATTTTCGAAAACACAATTTTCGAAAATTTTCCATTAAAACGTTATCAATAAAAAACTTTTTTTCCGGATTTTTTTAAAAGCTTTCGAAAACTATCGAATAGCTAAAATAATTTCAAAAACTTAAATTTAATTTTGAAAATTCATTTCGATAACAAAAAATATACTAAATTAATTTCAAAATTTAAGTTGTATTTCGAAAAGTTAAATAAGTTTTGAAAAAATGAGTTTTGAATTAGTAATTAGTTCCAAATTAATTAGTTCCAAAAAAAAAAACCATTTCGATTAGCTAAATTATTTTCGAAAAAAAAAAAGGTTTTACAAATTAAATTTCGAAAAAAAAAAAGATCTCCGATAAGTTAAGTTAGTTTCGGAAAAAAAAAAGGTTTTCCATTAAATAAATTTTTTTTGAAAAAAAAATTTATTTAATGGAATTCCTTTTTTTTATTAGCGCATTAGTGAACGCGGACGTTTAATCCGGTCAAAATAGACAAAAAAAAATAGTGGTAGATTTGCAATAATTCGCATAGAGCTGAAAATTGGAACATACCTTTGAGACATTGTTACAAATAAAGTATTAAAAGTCCCCATCGACCCATATTGAAAAAGTTATTCAAGATCAAAGGTATGAAAAGTTTTATAATAAAAATAGTAGGGTTCATTATCGAAATTGCAATTTTCGAAAATTTTCGATTAAAACGTTATCGGAATACTTCTTTTTTTTCGAAATCTTAAAAAACTTTCGATAATAATCGAACTAGCCATATTAATTTCGAAAAAAAAAAGTAATTTAGAAATGTGAAATTAATTTCGAAATAAAAAGGTGGATTACGAAATAGGAAATTAATTTCGAAAGGAAATAAAGAATTTCGAAATGTGAAATTAATTTCGAAATAAAAAGGTGGATTTCGAAATAGGAAAATAATTTCGAAAGGAAAAAAAGAATTTCGAAATGTGAAATTAATTTCGAAATAAAAAGCTGGATTTCGAAAAAGGAAATTTATTTCGAAAGGAAAAAAAGAATTTCGAAATGTGAAATTAATTTCGAAAAAAAAAATGTATTTCGAAAAGTGATATTAATTTCGAAAGAAAAAAAAGAGTTTTGAAAAGTCAAATTAACTTCGAAAAAAAAAAGTGTATTTTGAAAAGTCAAATTAATTTCGAAAGAAAAAAAAGAGTTTCGAAGTGTGCAATTAATTTCGAGAAAAAACCAATAGATATTTGGTAAGCTAAATTAATTTCGAACTTATTAAAAGAAATATTGAAATTTTTTTCTTATAGAAAACGTTTAGATTCTCTTTCGAATTATTCTAAGGAGATGTTCTTAGAATTGCTCTTAGAAGAATTTTATTTTTAATAAAGTTTTTTTAAAAACTTTTCCATATAAATGGTCCACGGTATTGAATTTGAAATGAATTGAGTTTTAAATAAGATCTTGGAATTACAAAATTATCAGATGGGTATTAATGAGATATTTCTGCAAAGTAAGAGTGAAATATATAAGGAGATAACGCATGTTTTGATTTAAACGTAAAAAGCATAACTTGGTATATATTAAGTTTATAAATAAAAAAACTATGAATAGGGGAAGTCAGGGTACAGTGGATTGAGGGGCACAGTGAAAAAGAAGCATTTTTTCAAAGATTATGATTTTGTTCATCACGATGATGTAATAAGTTTATGTGCGCATATATCACCCATCTTTATTTATAGGTGTTACCACATAATTTTTGACTCTCGGTTTTAGGTAGGCAATTTATTTTTTTAATAACTAAAGTAAATGCTCTTACCATCTTTATGTTTGTTGTGGAGATCATGGTTAAAATCATTTTATAAGTTAAAGTTTTATATTCGGAATACTGATCTTTATGGTTCATTTTAGTAGTTTTGCTTTTCCTTTAATAAAACTCATGCCCCAAGAAATTAAACTTGAACCTTATTTTTTATAGTGGGGCACAATCAATCGGGGTACCGTGAAACGGTTAATTCACTGTGATAAAAATGTTTATAAAAATTAAAAATTCACTTTAAAAAATTTCTTGTGTTGTTGGTTAAATAAGTTTTATTAAATAAATTTTTTTTTGTGATTTTAGATGGTTGAATAAGTTTTGTTATCAATAAAATTTATTCTTTATTTTGTCAATCAGAAAAAATTTAAATTATTTAATATTAGTTACCAAAAGTGCACCAAAAGTATAGTGTACAATGTATTTACACCCTCATCCTCAAAATTATTTGGCTACGCCCCCATTAACTACCACTAAATTGCAAATGAGTTAATTGTTTCACTGTACCCCAGTACTGGGGTACAGTGAATCACTTAACAAAACTCACTTTAATCCTTTCTGTGAGCTGTTAGATAATATATATTTAGATTTTAGTTATTTCTTATCATGAAGGACATATTCTCAATCCTTTAGCCTTGACAAACATAAAATATATATTTTAACTTTCACTCAAATTAAAAAAGAAAGAAATTCGACCCACTTTGCCCCACTCTCCCTAAATGAAAAATATATAATTTTCAAAGACTCCGTATTAAGAAAATTATATATTTTTTATGCTAAATAAAGTTAAGGTTTAACTATATATAGCATTGAAGTATTTTTGGATATTTTAATTTCAATAGATTTAATATGATATTTCCATGATATATTTTCATCTATAATCACTCCTAGAAAGTTAAAAAAAGACTCTCTTCTAATCACTTTTTTGTTCATAAAGATTTTCCTCAAGTTAGGGAAAGATAAAACAATCCAATTTATAATTAGTTGTTTGGACAACAAGATTTCTTAAAAAAGGGCAATATCATAACAGTAAATGCTACTGCTACAAGCTATGAAATTAGTCCTCTTTAGTTACAAATTCTAAACCATTCAATAACAGGGAAAGATTATTTAAATTTACGAATCATTTACACACACACCTTCCTAAATGCATTTTTTGTGCATTTAGTCGGCAAAAATAACCCTTTTAAAGAAGTCGGCAAATGTAGACCTTTTAGACAGGTCAGTCGTCGAACTTCAAAAAACAAGGACCTAATTTTTTACTCAACAAAAATTTTAATGACACCCCACCACGTCACACCTACTTGTACCTGCCCTGATGGCAGCTCAATCATTGGATATTAGTGTTTTTTCCAGAATTGAAAAGAATGTAGCAGAAAATATATTGTCATTAATTAAGCTGTTTGTAAAAAAGTTCATCAGATAAAAAAAAAAGAATACAAGTGCTTTAAATTACTAAGATTTATAAAATACACTTTTACTAAATAATTTTTTTTATTTTAATAAAGAAATGTTTTTGATTACTTGTTTTCTTTAATAAAAACTAACTGCTTCAATAAGCTTGGCGCAAGCCTGTTCCGTAGCTCCGTATCTATTAAACCGGTTGAACTAAATAAGCATTCTGATGGCACGGATGTCGCTGGAACTGAAAATATTATCCGTGCAATTTGTGTCAAAACCGGGAACAATTTTTGATTAGCTTGGAAAAATTCAATGGCACTATTTTCGTAGCTATGAAAGTATTGCAGACTGTAATCATTTATTTCTTTTTCAAGTTTATCATTGCTCTCAATTAAATTACAACAAGATTTATCTGTTACTAGTTCAATTAAGTTGATTGACTTTCGTCTTTTGTTGTTAACTAAAGTAATATTATTTGCAATAGGTGACGTTGACAATTGCTGAAATGTTTTTATGGTATTGTCAGCTGAGCTGTTTGACGAGTTCAAAGTGTTATTTAAACAATTTGTTTCAATTGTTATATCGATTTCTTCGGTTTCTTTTAGATGCATTTTATAAAATGTTTTTATAAACTTTTTTGCCTTTGAAATGCATTCATATCTATAGATATCATTTTTGATAAACTCGAATTTACGAAATTTGAAATCAAGAAAAGTAGCTGCTAAAAAAAAATCATTAGCAAAAATGTATTTAAAACGTCCTTTTAGAGACCTTAATAATTCCTTTTGAAAAGTCTTAACTAGTTCTGTAAAAATAGGTTGCGATTAAAGTATTTCATTTAGTAGAGAATACAGTGTTGGAAACAGGAATGTTACTGTAACATATTTATTTCCGCTAAAAAGTTTTGTTAGCTCTTTAATTGGGTGTAACAAATCACACAAATCCTCCAGCACCTTAAATTCAGTAGCAGTGGGAAGATAGTCTTTTATATTTTGGAATTCGATGCTTATCATATCCAATGCAGTTTTATTTGTTAATATAGATTCAATCATATCGAATTGGCTATTCCAGCGAATAGCTATATCCTGTACTAACTTTATTTTAGTTTCATAACGAAGTGTTTCTTGAACTTCTTTTAACTTTTTTTGTAACATCTCTGAATGCTTAAATGAACCAACAATGTGCCTGCAGGATGAAATTACCTTGGCGATTTCTAATTTGCCTTCGTTAATTTTTTCAATTTCTTTAACTTCACTTTCTGTAATTTCTCTATTAATTAGTTTTCCATTACCGTCGTAATCTTTTACTTGGTAACGCTTTGACCCATTTTTAAATTTTTTTACTTTTATATCTCGTGCGTTTAGAAGATCATTAACCACGAGATTCAAACGATGACCAGCACACGGAATCTTAAGAACATTATCATCAAATTTATTTACTGCAGAGAAAATATTTGCACCTGAGTCAGTAACTAGTGCAAAAATCTTATTATTGATTGACCATTCACTGAAGATTTCGTTTAACGTATTAAATAAATATTCAGCTGTTTTCATTTCAGACATAAACTTAAGATCCAGGTTTCGGTCAACTAGAGTCATATTTTTGTCAATAAAATGACAAGTCACACCGAGGTAGCTGTTTTTACCTAATGATGACCAACTATCACAAGTAATTGTAATGAAACGACATCCCTTCAATTCTAGCATTAAAATTGATTTAAGATTGTCCGTAATTGATGGAATTAATTTCTTGCTCACCGTATTTATGCAAGGCATTTTGTAGCTTTTGTTTAACTCACTAACTAAGTTTACAAAGTCTGGATGACGTACTATCGAAATCGGCTGATCGGTACCAACAATAAAATTCATCAATAACCTGTTTAATTTTTTATGACCAGTCTCTTCAAAACCATTCTCATTACCGCTCTCAATATCGGATATATCGTCATCGTTGAGTAAAGTTGTTGATTTTTTAGATATTTTAGAATTAATGCAATGATCAATTGATAAATGGGATTGCATTGAACTGGTCGAACTGTTGTAAGGTAAAATCTTATAACATATGCTGCATTTTGTTTGATTCTTTTGGTCCATTTCGAAATATGTCCAAACGAAGCTTCGTTTTCTTATTCCTTTCTTAATAACGGATTTATTTGTTTTTGACATTGTTTATTCAAACTAAAAAGCGAGTAGTTTTTTTACTCGTTCGTATGTAACAAATATTAACAAATTAGTAACTTATGATAAAATAAATTTGTACCACATGTTACTTCACTTACGTTTCCGAGATATTAATGAGATTGTTATAACTTTAATATAAAATTACACTATTTTTAGAATTATGTAACACAAAAATCGCAAAGGCATAAGTCGATTTGAAACCGTTGCAAATCTCTAAATAACCACTAGAAAGTAATTAGCCGTTTACATTGCAACAATGATTTCATGTCATGCGTTTAAGACCTTAAGGAAATTGCGGTTGAGGTATAATAATGACTTATGTGCGTGCTGTAAACTATGCGTTCTTAGAAGGGACTGTCAAAATTCTATATTTCTTGTTTAACCAGATAATCTCTATAGGATTTTAGAGAAAAATTCAAAAAATAATTTAGTTTTTGCTAATTTTTTTAAGCTGACCTTCTACTTTATTTTTAAAAATTTACAGTTATTAAAAATAAAATTCCTTACAGACTCTTCTAAAGTGTCTAAAGTTAAGCAACTTTTCTTTCAAATTTACTTTGATTTTTAAACGTTGTGTTTTCGAAATAAAAAAAGTATTTTCAAAAGAAATTTTTATGCAATCAAAACGACGCGCAAAAAAAACTTTTTATTTTTTTAACGCTATTCAAGCTATCAAAAAGGCTATTCAAGCTTTTGGTGAGGGTAAATATAATCCCTAAAAATAATTTTATAAAAGTAAAAAGTCATGAAGCTTAATCTAATCAGGCGAGAGAGGTGAAGGGGAAGGTATTGTTTGTCCCGGGCAGCAGATGTCCATGGGGCAAATTCGGTAAAAGGCCCTCAAAAATTTGAAAAAGACCCCCTAAATTTGTCCCCCCCCCCCCAATTAAGGAGGAGCGTGGGGAGCCTATCCACGCCTGTGAGTATATCCTTGCTTTTTGGTAGCAGTTTCTTTTAAAAAGTAGCAAAAATAGTATTATTTTCTATATATTTAGAGTTTTATTAAAGTAAAGTTTTTAAAGAAAAGTTTTTAACAAAATACCCAAGAAACAAAATTGAATTGTGCTACTCAATGTTATGATTTTGGTTTGTGAAGGGGGGGGGGGGGGGGAAAGAGTTAAATTGTTTTCACAAATTGGCCCCTCCTTATAAGTTTTTTCTAAATTGACGCCACTGTTTGAGCCCAATCTGGAAAAATAAAAACTCTACGTCTATGGACTTATCAGTGCAAACAATACATATAAACCCATATATTGGTCAGATGTCTGATGTTACGCTTCGGCAATAACACTTGCGCTGCTCAGCAATACTCGTTTTACGGCTAGCCAGGACTGGCATTTCAGAGAGCCATTATCAAACCAGTGTATACAGCGTTTACACTAAAAAAGTCATTAGGGCCCCAAAATTTAAAAAAACCTGTTACTAAAAATAAAAAAGCTCCCCAAAGTGTCACAAAATCCGAAACCACGCTAGGCTTAAATATGTGAGGTGACTTGCGAACGATCCCTGAGTTATTATTAAATTAATTGCAGATTCTTCTATAAAATAGTGGGAGGTAGTTAAACCCTTTTCTCTGGCCGTAACACCAAAAATTTTAAGTATTATTTTATGTTAATTTTTAAAATTTAATTATTTATAATAATATTTTAATAAAATTTTGTACAATTTCAGTAATAAAATAAATATAAGCAAATTTTAGAATTTAATAGTAATATTGTGTAATATTTTCAGAATTTCGATATCACAAAAATATTTCGAAGCAAATTTTACAATTTCGAAAGTAAAAAATTTTTTCGGTAATATTTTCCGATTTTCGAAATCGTAAATATATTTCGAAGCAAATTTTACATTTTCGAAAGTAAAAATTTTTTTCGGTAATATTTTCCGATTTTCGAAATCGCAAATATATTTCGAAGCAAATTTTACATTTTCGAAAGTAAAAAATTATTTCGATAATATTTTCAGAATTTCGAAATCGCAAAAATATTTCGAAGCAAATTTTACAATTCCGAAAGTAAAAAATTATTTCGACAATATTTTCAGAATTTCGAAATCGTAAAAATATTTCGAAGCAAATTTTACAACTTCGAAAGTAAAAAAATCGTTTCGATGCAAAATTAATTACTTTAAAATTATTTCGAACTTACCGAAACGAAAATAGAGTTTCGAAAACTTTTTTTTTAATCGAAAATTCAACTTTGGCTTTCGTGAACAACCCTAAAAAATAGATCAAACTAATGCGAAGTGCATTTTAACGCATTTTTGAATAAACTGTTTCAGCGGCTTTTCTATGATCTTGTATAAGAACAATGAAAAATGCTTTTTTCGAATAATTTTTTAAACTGATTTTTATCGTCTGACTTCCCAAATTTCTTAGAACAAACGATGAAATACTTTAGTGATGAACGTTTTATTGCAGTTAATAGTATCAAGTAGTATTTTTTTATTACGATTAAAACCGTTTAATACTTTTATTAAAATGTCGTAACTATGTTTTATTTGTAGTAAACTTTTAATAACAAGTGAAACTGTTGTTGTTGATCGTGGAATGAAGACTTTGATTGGTACGAGTATTAAAAGAAGCGACGGCTTTTATGAATTAAAAAAAGATCTGAAAAATCTGTGACAATTCATGTAGCGTGCCGTAAAAAGTATACTTGGAGGTATACTATTGCTGCATTTAAAAGACAGTAAGATATAGATCAAGTCAGCACATCTAAAAATAGCCCACCTCGTACCAGAGCGCGCGTAAGTGAATCACTTTTTTGTTTAAAAAAAATGTTGCTTATTTTGCCGCGATGAAGCGAACAAGGAGGCCAAGAAGAAAAAAGCGATGGAAGTTCGGCGTAAAATTCATAAAGTTGCTACTCTTGAATTTAAAGAATCAATTCTGAAGGTAGCATGAGGAAGCAAAAAAGATGAGGAAGTAAAAGAGGTTACAGTACGCATTGAATATGAATTTGATTTAGTTGCTGCTGAGGCGATTAAGACCTTGATAATTGTGGATACCATAATACATGTTATAATTCCTTCTTGAGGCCAACCAATGGGTGTGAAATCGGTCGTTCTTAAGATGAATCTACGAATGTTGCGATGAAAGAAATATTTCAATACATTGAAAACAGCGATGATTGCCAGTTTTCATTAGAAGAATTAAAAAATATTTGCAAAAATCCACATTTAGATAACAGAAAAATTAGGACACGATTAAAGTTGAAGTTCGGTAATAAAATTATTATCACTGAAAAACTGGGAATTTTAACATTTTTCTGTTTTTCGAACAGTAATAGCGATATTCTTACCCAAGCTTGGTATGAGAAGAAAAACCAAAATAAAGAAGAAGAACGATTTCGATTTTTAAAAGCTGCAGCAGCAATCATTCGAGAGAGCAATCATTCAATCCATAGTATTTGATAATACCAATTATCCCTCGCCTAGTCAAATGTTTGAAGATATTAACAGCGATATTCCAGAGTCATTGACTTATTTTTTAGAGCAAATTATTTTGAAAAAAAAAATATCTAATTTAGAACATTTAAAATTAGTGCGTACAAGTATCAGCCACAGCATTATGTCTGCTGTTAGACCTAGGTCTTTTAAATCAAAATTGCAATTGGGTCTCTCAGTATTTTTCCATTGACGGTTTGGTTCCAAACTTCTTATACAAATCTTTTCGTCTTTTGGTTTATGCACATCCTACAATGACACATTGGTGTATGAGGCAGCAGCAGTTCTTCACCGTCCGCCAAATTTAGCTTATGAAAGTGAAGCACCAATATCTTTAATTCAAAAAGTTGAAGTATTATGGTTCTATGGTAAATGCAAGAGTTTATCGTTACCCGGTTGGAAAAAACATTACGAAAAAAATATATGGTTAAAAAAATAACATTACACATTTTTTACAGAACATTTTTTACCAAACATTTTTTACAATTAAACATTTTTTACCGAAGCTTTAATCTAATTTTATTTGTGAATAATAATAATATATGTGAATAATATTATATTAAAGCTTATTAAAATAATATTAGGTTAAGCAAAAGAAAGACAAATGTATATATACAATTTTTTCATTTCTTATTTAGGTGCCCCAAGAAGGCCTAACGGTCTTGTCACAGAGCACCGCGGAAGTGCATTTAACCAGGAAGTTCACACCTCCTTACTTACCGTGACGCGAAATATGTCCAAAGCTCGCTTCGAACCTGGATCTCCTGCTTATAAAGCAAGCGCTTTAACCACTGCGCCACGACCGCACAATATATATAAAAATGGAGCATATATCTTTTATCAAATAATACAATACACTTTATCTTAAAAATAAATAAAAAAATTACTTTTTATTTTCAAAATTTATAGTGCAACCTTACGACGCTATTAAATAGCGTCGTATGAGTACACTAAAAATTAATTGCACTTAATATAAATTAATTAAATGCACTTATATAAAATTTATTTTAGAAGAACTGGAAATTTTATATATGTGTTGCCACACAAATAGTTAAATATAATTATGGTTGGATGCCAGTAAGTTAGAAATAATGGTATCGGCTCATTCAAAGCCTGGCTTTTTATACACACTCTCTCCTATACCAAAATATACTATTTATTCTAAAATACAAGCTAGATCCGGTACCATAATCAGTTTTTAAGTAACATTTTTTAAAAATAATGTTAATAAATATAAGTATATTTTGGTATAGGAGAGAGTGTGTATAAAAAGCCAGGCTTTGAATGAGCCGATACCATTATTTCTAACTTACTGGCATCCAACCATAATTATATTTAAGATATATAACAGAAGAACTTTATTACATTTTTCAAAATAATAAAACTCTTTCAAAAAAACAAAAATAAACAAATAAATAGATGTAATCTTGATGCTCAAAACTCTTTGAAAGTTAAAAATCTAATCCTCAATTTAAATAATAGTTTTGAACTTTTCTAGCCAAAACAACTATATACTATCAAAAAAGAATATTGCTAATAACTAGCAAAAACAAGTCAAAAAACAAACAAAAATAAAACATTAAATTTAATTAAAAAAAAAAATCATGCAAATAATCATAATTCTTGGCAATTCTTGGTGAGATTAATTTTTTAGGCTGTTACGAAATGGTGAATACTCAGATCCTTGTTGGCTGGTTTATTTGAACCATGAATCGTCCATAAAGTACATTCGTACTGTTAGAGCTTGGTTTGAGCTGGAAATTTGTTTGAAAGAACAAAAGGCAATCAACAAAAAAAACACAAAACTACTCCAAAAAGAGACTAGCACAATGTTTAAAAATCATTTTAACTGTGCAGTTTCTTACAGAACGGAATTTAGCACTTCGTGACACTGTGGACTGGTTTTTTTAACCAAACATTAGAAATCGTTTACAGCATATAAAAAAAAAATTTCGGAAAACAATTCAAAATAAGATTATTATTCTGATTAATGATGATGTCATTAAAATTATAAATAAATTATAAATAATATTCAAAATTTGAAACATTTTGGACAGCACATCTGATGCTGGTCACCAAGTGCAAATGACTATAATTTTGCAAATATGCAACATTGGAAATAGATCAGTAGAAGTCAATTGAAAATCATTTTGATTCCTAGCTACCATGATAGCACTGGTTCAGGTCTCGGGAAAGCATGCTTTCAAAAGCTTGAAGTTCTGAATTTAGATTTGAAAAACTACAGAGGCCAAGAATAAAATAATGGAGCAAATATGTCTGCAATCGTGGTGTGCAATCGTGGAGCAAATATGTCTGCAATCGTGGTGTACAAAACGTATATTTGAACTCAATCCTAAACACAAACTCAATCAGTGAAGCCGTGACACAATGTTAAAGACCTGGTTTAGAACCAGTCTCAATTTAATTCTTGGATATTTCAGTCTTCGCAGTTAGGGACTTTCACAGCGTTCGGTTTTAATATATGACTTTTTAATAGGGGATAAATGAACAAAATGGCGGTTTTGTTTAATTGATTATAAGACATTTTTCGTTGTTTTAGTTTTTGTAAACAACTTTAATAGACAAATATTGAATATTTTTTGTTGAAATAACTAGTATTACAAAAATATTAACACTATAAAGTGGTTTTGTTCTTCATATTTATGTTATAACAACGTTATTACAATAAAGACGGAGATAGAGCTTGAGTAAAGTAATATGAAATAATACTTTTTTTTAGCCCAATCTTCTTAATTTCCATATATTGGACGAACGAATACATTTTTTATGAAGATAACAGTTCAATTCATTATTTTAAGTTAGCCTACCGTCTCAGTAATACAATATAGTATTTATACAGGTTAAAAATAATATAAAGCAGCACTGGATAAAAATAAAAATAATTTAAAACAACACTGGATAAAAATAAAAATAATATAAAACAACACTGGATATTGTTAACAATTTAAATCGTCAAGAAACTCATGCTATTATTTCATATCATCTCAAAAGTTTCCTACATGACCAATAGTTTCAAAATCCTTATACAATAGATGAAAAAATATGTTATTTATTTATTTTATTTATTACTTTATGTCATTTTCTTCATTATAGAACAATAAACTATTAAGTAAAAGACTTAAAAAAGCTAATGCAGAAATCAAATCGAAAAATAAAATATAATTCTACTTATAAAAGTAAAAGTTCTCAAAAGTTTGAAATTCAGTTATTATTACAAAGTTTCTAAAACCTAATACATTAATCAATTAATAAAATAATCCATCATAATTAAAATGTGTTTTATCTATTGGAATGTGCAATGCATTATTTGATATTACAAGTCCATATTTACTATTGTATATTAAAATTGTAAAAGCGCTGGTAATTGAGCTTAGGATTAAATAACTAAATAATTTTTTTTTAATTTGTCTTCATGCATTAGTAGTTATGGGTTATATTTTACTAGTTTCCAAAAGCACATGTAATATTTTTTGTTGTATGTTCAATAGCATTTTTAATGGCACCTTTTGAAAAAGCTGACATTTATTGAGATTATTCTATTTATTAAAAAAGATTTCCCAAAATATTTTTCAAGAATGGACATCCTTAAACTGATATGCATATAGACTGTTCATAATTTTAAGATATAGACATAGATAAAGATATAGACTGTACACTATTTAAGGTTTAATCTGCAATTTTTATATTTAACACTTATGATTTTTGTCGTTACAAAAATACACAAACAGGAAAAGTATTATGTTATTTGATACATAATTGTATCTAAACATATAGAAGTTGTCTTTTTTCAGCAATATTTCTATATCTATATTATTAAATATCAGATAGTGAAAAATAGTGTGTTACATTATGCTTTTAAATATTTTCCTGTAAACAACAAGAAAATCAACAGTTATTTTGATTTCTTTTGTTTAGCCATGCTTCTGAATTTTGTTAAATTTTTTTAAAGCTGTATATTCAATAAGATCAGGAGCGTATATTTTCTAAATATTAACATTTATTTCAGTTAAATCTCTATGTTTCTAAATGTTAACATTTATTTCAATTAAATCTCTATGTTTCTCAATGTTAACATTTATTTCAGTTAAATCTCTATTTTCTAAATGTTAACATTTATTTCAGTTAAATCTCTATGTTTCTAAATGTTAACATTTATTTCAGTTAAATCTCTATGTTTCTAAATATCGTAAACAGATTCTAATAATAATATATTTAATGTTACACTAAAAGTTTTTTTTATCGGTGATTGAAATAATAAAAATTATTTCAATCACCGATAAAAATAACTTTTAGTGTAAACAGGTTTTAAAAATCGTCGACCTTGTAAATTTCGAAAATAAGCTTTTAGTTCATTTCTCACCAAAGAATAAAACTTATATTGGCATATTAAATCCTAATGAAATTTTTATTTAAAAATGATTTTAAAATGATTTATTACTAAAAAAAATTTCCGAGATTTTCGTGCATTTGATAAAACTTATAATTGCGCTCGCGTAGTACGTCTTGTTTTGACGGCATTTTAAACACAACTGAATTTGCTGATGTAAAACAAAACATATAATAAATTTGTAAACAGAGAGATTATAGTTTCACATAGACGTACTTTTCTTTTTTTGACTTTTGTGGTTTAATTTGAGAGGGTTAGAATTATTCTCATTTTTTAGCTTTCACACGTTAAAATCAATCAAATTTAAATAAATCAACTAATCTAAAATGTTAATATTTTCAAATAAAATATAGAATTAAAGATTTAATAAATGTAAAAAAAATGTAAAATTCAAAATTTTTGATAAGTTCTAATTATTTTATATTTTCCGTTGCTAAGCATATAAGAATTGGTAAATGTTAAAAGGGCTGAAAGAACAACAACAACAACAAAATGTTCCCGGTGGGAAATGAGCTAGCGACTTGCGAGCGATTAGCTAGCTTTATAGCGATTTTTTAGCGATTTTTTTTTTCCTATTTTATTATTTCCTAATGTCTTTAACATCTTTAAAAATTCGATTTTTAGTGTTGCGTCTATTATAATTATGAGGATAATCGAACTTTAAACATTGCGATTTTGTAGCAATGTGTCGCTAGCTACAAATCGTTGCTTTGTAGCTAGCTACAAAATATCTACAAATCTATAGCTGGTTGATAGCTAAATAACAAATTTTTTTAAATAACGACTTTATTACGATATGACACTAGCTACAATAGCCAGTGGGTCTTTAGCTTATTAAGCTGGCTGTCCTCGTAACCAAATGTCAATAGCTTTTCGCTAACTTAAAAAAGCTAGCGATCCTCGTGGCCAAATTGCTGTCTTGATCGTTACGATTATAGCTAGCTATTCGTTAGCCGATTTCCCACCGGGTTTGTTTTCCTTTTTAAATCATACAATAATATTATAATAATAATAATAAATATAATAATGATAAAAAAAAAATCATGATTTTATTGATTGTAGTGAGTAAAAAAATTGATTAATATATATATATATATATATATATATATATATATATATATATATATATATATATATATATATATATATATATATATATATATATATATATATATATATATATATATATATATATATATATATATATATATATATATATAATATAAAATAATATAATAAAGAGTAAATTAATTATAAGTATTTAATAATAATAACTAAATGATTGATTAGGATGGTGTCACTCAAACAGAATTTTAACCAAAGGAGCGACACCAGTTTTTAAATATAATATGATTAATAATAAGCATACGCACATAGAACATACATAAACTAAGTAAACATTTAAAAATCATACTTTAATGATAATAATAAAAATAAACCAACCACAAGTTAATGACAATAGTTGTAGTAATCATAATTAAATAAATAGGCGTATATTTTAAATACTAAGTGAAAATCACGCACTTATAGAGAACAGAATGTTTACCATACTTCTGAGTTTTAAAAGATGGTACACTTAGTTTTCTATTATTTATGTATTATATGTGTAGAGTATGTATGAATTATTCTACTTTCTCTAAAAAAGTCTGATTAAAAGCGCTGGAAAGCTTGGAAATTTTAGGTTTTTGAAAGATTCTAATGTTTCTGACTTAAAAGTTTGAAAATTCATGACTCTTATGGATTGACGTTGAGAGGACATCAATTTTTTGATGTGACAGTTGCCATTTTGACCCCAAATTCCATGAAAATTGAAAAAGATTGAAGTCAATTAAAACACCGAAATATTTGATAACTTTTCTAGGATATAACTGCTTATTATTAATTTTGATTTGAATTTTAGAATTGTTGTTTAGATTGTGTTTTTTTCTAGACGATGAAAAAAAGATTAGTTCAGTTTTTTTGGCGTTAAGACATATTAGCTAAGCATTTAACCAGTGAACAATACCTTTTAGATCCGTATATATGTTTTTACATAGAGAATTATACGATTTGTTGATATGCATAGGTTTGTGTCACCAGCAAATAAATGATTTGACGAGGAGTGAATAGAGCTATTAATGTGATTAAAATAAATTAAGAACAAAAAAGGACCAAGGACAGAACCTTGAGGAACACGGCACACAACAGATTTATTAGTAGAATTATAACCATTAATACTTACAAATTGTTTCCGATCTTTAAGAAAAGATCGAATACCATAGTGTTCTAATTTAGAAATCAAAATGTTAAGATCAACGGTACCAAAAGCTTTTTGTTAATCTATAAAAATACCACAAACAAAATGACCTGAGTCGAGAGCTTTTCTAATTTTTTAGTTATGCTTATCAATGCATGCAGGTAAAACGATTTGAACGAAAACCAAATTGAAATTCATTTAAACAGTTAAAAGAGTTAGAAAAGAGTACACTCTAGAATGTTTGTTAAGAAGCTCACTAATGTTAGATAAGAGAGAAATAGGTCTGTAGTTAGTAAATAAAAGTTTAGAGCCGTTTTTAGATATTGGAAAAGCACAAGATAATTTTAAAATATTCGGAAAAGTTCCATTTATGAATGCTATATTAAATAGTTTAGAAAGAATCCTAGTGAGAATAAAGACGTCAAAAAGACGTCTTTAAAAGTCTTATTTACGATGTCTTTGAGACGTCTTTTTTTAATCGATTATGCAAATCTAAACGACATCTTTTTTCGACATCGAAAATGCGTCTTTCTTGTCTTTATCTTGTCATGAAAAGACATAAAAAATGCGCCTTTAAGACGTCTTTGTTCATCAATTATGCACATCTAAAAAAGTGTTTTTTTCTCGGGGTCAGAACGACTTTTTTGCCATACTTATTAGTATACAATAGTATCCTATACACTGTAGTATTCCTACTTTTCTTATATGAAAAGCTACTTTTTCCAAATGAAAATGATAATAGCTCTTCATACAAAGTATGAAAAAAAGCTTTTATGTCAATATAAAAGAGGAAGCATTTTCTACATCTTTTATATGTTTAAATAAAATAAATAAAAAATAAATAAAACAATAGTATTGTTCAACAGAATATTTTTCTAGCTTTCTCTTTCTTTACTGTTTCTTGAGCGAGTTCTGTTTCTTGGCGTTGTTGAATAAAATTAACAATTTCACGTCGACAAAATCCTTTCATACGAGCAGGTTACGACTTCTAGCTGGTTACAACTTCTAAAAAACGAGTGAACATAAAAAAGAGTTTATTGCTTAAATGTAATACAAAAAAAGCAAACGAAACATGATTAGCTGAGTGGAGCACATTATACTCACCGACTATTAATTCAAAATAGGCTGATCCTATTAATCCATTCATGTTTCCAGCGCGGCCCATTTTTTTGAACCCACTAGGTTAGATTGCGACAGGAGTCAAGCGGTAAACAGTCTAAAAATATATAAAAATGAGTGTGCTAAATAAATTTACAACCATCAAAATGTCTGTACAACGATGTATTTTATTATGTAGTACTTAAATCAAGCTAAACATTTGCATCTCTCAGATTTGCTATGAAAGCCAAGTTATTGAAAACAGATACTGATATTATTCTGTCTTCTATAACAATTTAATTGAATTTCGCTGAAATTAAGTGTTGTAGACTCATAACAATTTAAAAATCCGTTATTGACTAAAGACTATCAAAACAAAAAGATAGTTCAGCTAATACACCTTGAGAGTTGTTATTCATTTAAACTGGAAAAAAGTATTAGTCAAAGCTCTATTTTAGCCTGAAACATAAGGGTGCTTTATTTAACAACATAAAATCATAAAAACTGGCGATATCATTAGCAACAAAGATGAAATACACCTAAACAAAAATGAAGACTAGAAAGCTGCAATTATATTTAGATATAAGAAAGTGTACCTTTCCACTATCATTTTCACTTGGTTTTTTGCATCCAAACCAAAAATTTTGCAAACAGTTTTAAATATGAATCTGTTGTCCTTATGTATATTTTTACGATTGCTTTGTTAATGACAGAAAGGAAATAAGATATTTAACATAAAAGTTAAAAAGCCGATCTTTTGTATAAACAATTTAATCATTCAACTAAATAAAAACTATTCAGATCATTTAAAAATATATTAAAAAAAAAAATGCAAGCCTACTGAATGTTTCTTTTTTTCTATCGTTCGTTTCACTGGCACTTGAACAAGTAAATATAGAGAGAAATTGTTTACAGGTTTTATTTTTCGTCTGAAAATAAATATTTTAATTTAATATGTAATAAACAACGTTCTTCAAGCACAATACATTAAAAAATTAGTCTAAAAATAAACGGTAAAACTTTTTAAAACACTTACCTGCAACTAACTTAATTAAGGCTAGATCATATCGATACCATCTTACTGGCACCACGCCAGTAAGATGGTACGCCACTTTTGCTTCTTCCGATTATCATTTTTTAGCTAAACAGCTGCAATTGTATATTTATTTCAGTATATACAGTGAGTCCAAAAATTATTGGCCCACCTTTGCATAACTACTTTATTTTTGCTGGCATATAAGAACTATAGGAGAGAATTACTAAGTGTTATTATCATCGTGTCGTCTGTTATCACTAGTATATATACAACAAGTTTCAGCTTTTCAATTACTTTCGTTCTTGTTTTATTGAGAAAACAGTATAAGTTTGTTCAAATATTATGTACAAAAATTATTGGCCAAGAGAAAATAAAATAAAATAATACTTCCAAAAAGTTCTAGAACTTGTTATAGAACATGTTATAGAATTGTGTCGACGCTATATCTAGAACCCCTAATCATAGTATAAATACTTGCGGATTTCTTCACTAAATGATAATTTACTAAAATGGCACCTAAAAAGAAAGAACATAGTAGTGACCTTCGAGCTTTAGTAATTCAGCACTATCAAAACGGTGATTCTCAATGAGAAATTCCTGCTAAGACATTACTTCCTCGAGAGACAGTACGATATACGAAATACAAACAGACGAAATGTATCGGTAATTTATTCGGACGTGGTCGAAAAAGGAAAACAACCGAAACATTGGATCGATTGATAGTACGCAAAGTTAAGTCCGATCGACGTAAATCTGACAATACTGTGAAGATCGAGGTCGAGACCGAACTAGGAATATCATTACACGCCAATACCATTCGAAATAGAATTTTTTTCTTTTCTCTGGGCTAATAATTTTTGTACATAATATTTGAACAAACTTATACTTACAATAATTTTTACATAATATTTGAACAAACTTATACTGTTTTCTCAATAAAACAAAAACAAAAGTAATTGAAATGCTGAAACTTGTTGTATATATACTAGTGATAACAGACAACACTATGATACTAACACTTAGTAATTCTCTCCTATAATTCTTATATGCCAGCAAAAATAAAGTAGTTATGCAAGGGTGGGCCAATAATTTTTGGATTCACTGTATATATATATATATATATATATATATATATATATATATATATATATATATATATATATATATATATATATATATATATATATATATATATATATATATATATATATATATATATATATATATATATATATATATATATATATATATATATATATATATATGTATGTATATATATATATATATATATATATATATATATATATTTATATGTATGTATGTATATATATATATATATATATATATATATATATATATATATATATATATATATATACATAAATATATATATATATATATATATATATATATATATATATATATATATATATATATATATATATATATATATACTATATATATATATACTATAATATATATATGCATTTACATTATGTATATTTTACATAATATATTACTTTATTATATAAATTATTAAATAAACCCGCTTACCGAAAAAAGTTAATTTTTAATTAAATTTCCTATGCAAAAATGTTTTACATAAAAAATTATTTTTTTGTTTTTTTTTCCAGAATAATATGTACAAGGTAAATTTACATTGAATATATTACTGGTAGGACTTCCAGAAAATCACACGATCTTATCATGAAGCCTTTACAATTTATATTATGAGTCAAAATACAAAAATTTACAAATATTTAAAACAATATTTAAATGCGTTTATATATTATAATACTTTTTAGATGTTAAGTAAGTTTTAACAATATTTTATAATATATGTGAATATATGTATAATATTTCTTAATATTTAACATTATGCAAAAACAAACAAACAAACAAAAAAAGCAAACAAAAACTCCAAAAAATACATCAGTTTTCATCAGTATATATGTAATGTCAATATATAATAAAATATATGTAATCTAAAAAATACTGTCGTTCAGATTACAATTCCTTAATTATTTTGTGGAATAGGTAATAATTTAAAAATATAAAGATATGTTATCAATTGAAAAAATTACTTCTTTTAGTTTTCTTTTAAAAGAAAAACAATTTCAATTATGCGAAAAATCAAAATTTTTTTAAACTATTTTGTTTCATAAAAAGACTCCACGGTATTGAATGCAAGATTTGCCTATATTTGATTGAAGAATTGGTAATTGGATATGTTTATTATTTCTTAATATATATTTATTTTTTTCTTTCATTGAATATAACTTATGAAAAGAAACAGGACAAGTATTAATTTTGCATTTAAACATAAAACAAAGAACGTTAAATATATTTGCTTCGTAAATATTAAGAATATTCATGTTTAATAATAAAGACCTGGCATGAGTAAAACGATCTTTAAAATTAATAAGACGTGCTACATGCTTCTGTTGACAAAGCAAAGGCTTTAATTTAATTTTGTTGGTACTACCCCAGGCAATATTAGCATAGTTAATATGGCAGTAAATTAATGAGTAAGTTAATGACTTGAATTAAAGTATGTTTATTTAAAATGCTTCTTGTTTTATATAGAATCCCAATACTTTTTGCAATTTTATTATTTAGATTTCCAATGTGGTTTTTCCATGAAAGATTTTCATCCACAATAATACCTAAAAATTTAGTATAAGTTACTCTTTTTATATTAATTTTATCAATGAAAAGCGGCGGCACTTCACTTGGAAGTATATGCTTTTTATAAGCTGTATGAAAAAGAATCCACTTAGTTTTTTCAATATTAAGTGAAAGTATGTGCAATTGCTCACTTTTTTTGCTCATCTAAATCAATATAGATTTTTGAGATAAAGAAGAAGAAAACGAAGAATAATGAATGAAAAGGTTGCTGATTTCAGTACGACGTCATCATGCTCACCTAACTCAGCAGTATAAGATATAAAAGTATTTTGTAAACAAAAAACGGGACATTCAGAACGTAACAAAGATATCGTATTTACGATACTGTGGGTTAAAACCCATCTTTGTTAGGTTCTATTGGCAATAATTTTTTTTAATTTTCTTAACAAATAATGATAAATATTAACAACTGATTGACGTCTTTTCGACCTTTTTTTTTGAAGACGTCTTTTTAAAAGACGTCTTTCCACATCTTTATTTAGGCTGATTATAAAAAGACATAACAAGTCATAAAAAAGACCCCTTTTATTCGTCTAAAGATGTCTTTTTTTCCACTGGGATATTTAAAAATTCATAGTTAAAATCGATAAGAATGTTTGTGGGAATGTTATTTGGGTCTATCTGTTAAGCAGTTGGGAGATAAACGATTAAAGTTTTTGACGTTTATTAAATTATTAACTCCTTTCCGAATTTCGCGAATATTTTTTACATTTTCTGTTGAGAATTTTTTTAAATGCATTTTTTTACAAAGGTTTATTTAAGGAAACTAGAGTTAACACCACTGTTCTCGATTATCCTAATTAATTTTTAATAAATCTGATTTAAAGTTTATTTTAATGAAGTTTTTAAAATTTCTGTGATATAAATTGTGATTGCGTGGTATAAATAACTTATTAGAGGTAAGTGATCAGAAACTGAAGTTGTCAAATTTCCTGAAATAATTTCATTAATTATTAAATTGGAAAAAACATTGTCAATGATTGCAGCAGAGTGGTTTGTAATTCTGGTAGGCAAAGTGATAAAAGGGCAAATATTGTAAAAAGAAAGCAAGTTCAAAAAATCAGACGTTGCAGTGTCACTATTTGATTGTATCAGATCAATATTATAATCACTCGGTATAGTTAAGGTGATTTACAAATTATTCGAATACTTTTATTTGGAATTAGTATGGTTTTGCCAGCATTTTATGTACAAACAAGATCTTTAAATGTTATAATTTTTTTTGCTCTAGGTTTTTACTATATTTGAAGAAACATTTCTTTTTTTTTTATATATAATTTTCAAAATCTTTAATAATAATACAATATTTATTTAGTAATAGTGAATCTAAAGAACACCTTTTTATTTTATTTTTTAACATAAATTTAGTAAAAATCTTTTGAAAAAAGTTCCTTAATTTACCATTGATCCTGGTTCTAATTGGTTCTGACGTATATTAACTATATATAGTTGTCGAAACACAATATTTCTATTATTTTTCGCAAAAAATCCTAGAATTCCGGCCAAGAAAGAGCTTATAATTAAGAAAGTTTGCCAATTAACGATCAGCACACATCATATTGTTAAACAATAATGTTCGTTTCACCTAAAAAACGTATTTATTTAAAATCTTATTAAAATTTTGACTAGCGATTGTGATTTTAAAAAGATTTTTTTTTTTAAAAAAATTCTTCGGTCTAGGTTTTTCGCTATAAACATTTATATTTTATGATAATACCGCAAAATTTATCATTTTAATTTTTTTTTGTCTTTTCATAATTCACAGACCTGATCATTTAACGGAAATATGTCATAGTCAAAATATCATACAGACGCTATAATATTTTAAAATCAACTACACCGAGCACCAAGTAAGAAAACCGATTTATTTTCAGCATTTATTTTATGAAAAAGGATAGACATGATAATTGTACTGAACTCCAACAGTGTAAACTTTCGGGAAGCTAAAAAAAAACTGCACTACTCCTTTAGTAAATTTTTGTTAATAGTCGATAACTTATTTTTGAGGGGATAATGTTTTTCATCATAAATGCAAACATAAAACTCAGTTGAAAGGATGCATCGTTTTAACTGAGGAAACGTTTCTTTTATAATGGACTGGCCACCAACTTATAATATCGTAAACCAGAAATGAACTTTCTTCATCATGAATAGACAATACACTAACCGTTAACTGCCTTGGTAAAAAGCTCTTGCACAGGTATTTTGCGCGTCTGTTATGTACTGCCAACTCAGCAACTGCTATTCAATTAGCGACATCATTAAGGTGAGGTGATTTTATTTTCATCTTAAACTCTTCGTATTTGCAACAGATGCCTACTTAATATTGCTCGAAACGTGAATGAAATTGCTCATTATAGTTGTTATAATAGGACTGG
The DNA here is from genome assembly GCF_022113875.1 of Hydra vulgaris. Classification (NCBI taxonomy): domain Eukaryota; kingdom Metazoa; phylum Cnidaria; class Hydrozoa; order Anthoathecata; family Hydridae; genus Hydra; species Hydra vulgaris. The sequence goes on from NC_061161.1 coordinate 56,156,438, forward strand.
TAACTGAACTTTACCCCTTCATTTTCTTTCATAAGTAGTATATTATTTTCACGTTTTAATCTTCACTTAAAAAATATCTTTCCTTACTGCCTTAGTGGATCAGTTATTTTGGAAAGGAGTCTTTGTGACTATGTACCTTAGCTAGTATATCAGGACTGATAGAGTTCGTGTGTACTGCTCTCAAATCTTAAACCTCTTTCCCATTTATTTTTAAACTTCTTACTCTTCAAACTCTCTTTAGATTTTTCTTATTTTTTTTAGAAACTGTATAATTAGATTGGTACCATTATCAACTATTTAAAAAGCAGTAAATCAATTTAAATGACTTTTAAATGATTACACGTAATAACTCAGCTTTATTAATCACACTATCGTACAATCATAACAAGAAAGCGAGTTTATGTTTGGTCAGCTGTCTGCTATACAGAGCTTTTAGTTCTTTGTTAATAGGTTTGAAGTTCGAACTTTAGCATTTTTAACAAAAAAAAACAAAACTTTTAGATGCTGTAAAGGCTATAGAAAATCATGGACAGCTTTTTAACACAAAACGATAGGGCAAATACATATTCAAAGGATAGAATATACAAATTCGCACAAAGTTTACAAGTATTGTAATATATATATGTGACTTCCGCCCTTTTAACATTGTGACAGATTCAGGAGGGTAAGGGATATGCATCCCCCCTCCCCACTAGAATCTGAAAGTCCTAAAACATCTTAGAAATTGAAGACCATTTTTTTTTGGGAGGCAAATGTAATTCAAAATACAAAAATATTTCAACATAACCCCCTCCTCCCCCATCCACCAAAAAATCTTGCATCTGTCACTGATTAACATTTACAGGTTTGATAAGCATCTATAGATGCTTGATAGATGCAAATTTTTATTCAACTAAGCTAAGCAATTACTCCAAAAATGTCAAAACAATAGTTTTTTTTACTCATCCAGCCTATTGCCATGTTAAGTTTAAATCTTCACGAAACAAGGGGAAGGGATGGGGGATAAATTTTACATGGTTATAGTTTTTAATCATAATAATTTTAAACTTAATCGAAGTTTATATAACTCCAAAAAATCCTGATTCTGCAATTGGGTATAGTCAAACACATTTTTATGTGGTTTAACTTCTTACTTTATAAACTTTCACTAACAAACCCACGTATACGTGGATTTGTTACGTGAATAAAAATTTGAGCAAAATTGCTCAAACTTTTATTCACGTAAAATTGAGCAATTTACTCTAAAAACGCTGAGCAATCGCTCAGCTTTACGTGATTAAAAACTTAGGCAAAATCGCTAAAAAATTTATTTACGTGAAGCTGAACAATCATTCAAAAAACGCTTTTTTTTATTCACCCGGATAAATAACTTTTAAACGACGAATAATTTTTTATGAAACTTCAAATGTATTTATAAACTGTAGTCTTATAACAATTTTTTTTTTCTTCATGAAAAAAACAGTTTTCCCACCTTTAGTCGGGTGATGCTTTATGGTTCTAATTAGCGCAATTTTGGGCAAAATGTTTTAATATAGCTATTGTATAAAGATACGAAAAGAATGGAGTTTATAATAGAGTTAATAATTCCACCCGGCGGCAAAGTAACTTTCTGCAGCCAAAGTTATTTTTTGGAGGCAAAATGTTTTGCTTTTAAGTTAACAAGTAATTAAATATTACCTAAAAACAAATGTTAAAATTAAAATATTAACAAGAGAACAAATGTTAACAACAAAGATCAAAAGTTAAGAACAAACTTTGACTACGAAGTTTTGTTTTATATAATTTATTGACAATTTAAATAATTTTTTGAAAAAAAATTTTTAATACTCAAAACTTTTGCAAGCAATCAAATATTTAACATTTGTTCTTAGCTAATATTTAATTACTCGTTAACTTAAAGACAAACGTGCAATTATTCTTCATTACATCCGCCGGCGGGAGGCAAATATTTCCGCCTCCAATTTGGCGGCCGCAGCCAGCTGGGAGGCAGAAGCTATAGGAAGCGGCTTCCAAATGCTATTGCCCCTTTTTTCTGGAGGCAGCCGCCATTGGCTTCCGACTCTCTATTGGCATTGGTCTCCAAAACATTTTTCCTCCAAAAACAAACTCTGAATGCGGCCGCCAATCGAAAGGTCGAAGCCACATAAGACAGAATAAAGAACATTTTGCCGCTAAAAATTAATAGGACGGCAGCCGCCGTCTGCTGCGAAAAAAAAGTGGAGGCGAGAAGATTTATGCCGTTTATCAACACTGGTTTAGAACTTTTCTGTAAATTCAAATATTAAAAATTCCTGAATCCGCTGAATTTAAATTTTTAAAAGTGAAACATGTGAAACTGACGTGAAACTGAAGTGAAAAAGTGAAACTGACAACGACTATGTATTATCAATTATAAGATTTTATATATCTCAGGCCATTTATTCTTCCAACAAACTTTTAAAAAATATTTTTTTATTAAAAAAGTTTTTATCATAATAATAATGTTAATAATAAATTATGTTAATAATAAATTATTTTATAACAAAGGTTTTGCCAATTATGATAAATTATTATGTATCGAAAGCATAGGTAAAAAAAAAATTTTTTTTTTTTTTTGCCTAATTTCTTCCAAAAAAATTAATTTTTTTTTTTTAATTAGAAAAGCTTTTTATCATAATAATAATGTTATTATTACAAGTATAATAATAATACTAAAAGTATAATAACAATAATAATAATACTAAAAGTATAACAAGGATGTTCTTACATAATTTTCTGAGTAGTCTTAAACTTATAATGTCTACAAGCGTATTTGTTTTTGCAAGATTTCGGAAATCTTTGATTTATAAACAAAAGTTTACAATATAATTAAAGATAAGGAAATTACGTTTAACTTTTTGAAAATTTTAAAAGAGAAAGCTTTTATGATTTTAGAGAAATCATGATTTAAGTTGACCGCACAGTTCCGTATCCAATCGATGTTAATGTTTTTTGTTAAAAAATTTAACGTGCGATCTACATTTGCAATAATTCTAAAGGCGAGTTTCCACTCACCCGTTTTTCTACGGGAACGGGATAGGAAAGGAAAAAGTAATCACGCGAGCATGCGTAATAAAAGTTTTTAGTTGTCAGCGCATGCTCACGTGATTTATTTTCCCTTTCTCCTAGAAAAACGGATGAGTGGAAACTCATCTTTAAAGCAATCTTTTGTTTACTCAACATAAATGCATTTTTTTAATTTTTTTGAATTTTTTTTTTATTTGTCATTAAAAAAAAGAATACAATGCCGTGTTGTATAAATAAAATCTACATGACCGGGGCTAAAAGAAGACAATATTTGCCTTATCACTACACCCCGAATACACCATTTCAAACAGGTCTAATTTAACAACTATTTGGCTCTGTATAGCAGTACTTTTTGAATTTTTATTTTTCATTATGAAAAATGGAAAAGTATGGCATAAAAAATGTTGCATTACTCTGGTTGAAAAACTTTTTGCTAAACAGACAACAATGTGTAAATACTGATGAAAATATCTGTTCAAAAATGCTAAAGATCAAATGAGGGGTTCCCCAAGGTTCCATTTTAGCTCCCTTACTGTTTTTAATATACATTAATGATCCTCCGAAAGCCTCAAACAAACTTGATGTCATAATGTTTGCAGATGACACTAATTTATTTTATTCATCTCCGTCAATTACAGAACTTTTTGAAACAACGAATATTGAACTCAAAAAATATAATATTTGGCTAAAATCTAATAAACTATCTTAAAACACAGAAAAAACTAATTACATCTTATTCCATCCAAATCAAAAAAAAAAAAAAAAACGACCAAATATATTGCAATTGCTAAAAATAGAAAAACAAAAATATTGAAAGAACCACAACAACTAAATTTCTAGGTTTACTTATTGATCAAAATATTTCATGGAAAGCCCATATTGACTATTTAAATACTAAAATAACCAAAAACATTGGCGTGCTATACAAAGCTAGACCATTGTTATCCCAATAAAATCTAAAACATCTTTATTTTTCATTTATACATACCTATTATACATATGATAATATAGCATGGGCCAGTACCCATAAATCTAATTTAAAATCACTTTATCAACATCAAAAACATGCCATTAGAATTGTCTATAAAAAAGATAAACTCACTCATGCTGAACCTTTGTTTAAACTCCTAAATGCACTAAACATCTATAGAATTAACATTTACCAAAACTTACTCTTTATGCTAAAATTTAAACTCGGGCTTATCCCACCACATTTCTTAAATGAATTCTTTAAAAGCAATAAAAATAGATATGACACTAGAGAAGTAGGAAACTTTAATGTACCGTTCAGAAAAACAAAACTGTCGCGTTTCACAATTTCCTATCTCTTTAAAAAACATATATTTAAAAATACCATTATTACAAAATTAGATAACATAAATTGTTTGAAATTCTTACTAAAAAAGTTCGTTTTAAATATCAACAATTATTTGAACTTACACTAAACTAAAACTGAAAGTAAAACCAAAATTATAATTGAAAACAAAATCCAAAAAAACTTCAATAATATATATTAATATAAAAAATCAATATAAGCCAATAATAATTATATTCATGCCTAATAATATATTTATGTATATTATGTGTACTACAAACAGTATTTACCAACTTTTTTATTTCTACATTTTATTATATGTGAACCTAATATAAAATGAAGTGTTTTGTGAAACTAGATACATTGTAAAACGAAAATACAAAAAATATTACAAGTACAAGCGGTTTCTCGATGACTAGACCATCTGGTCTTCTGCAAGTTTCCCGCGTTCTTTTAATATTAACGATACCTGACAATCATATTTTTTGTATTCTATAAAATTGTAATATATTTTTAGTGTAAAAACATTATAACATTGTACCAGTCATGTAGAATCACAACATTGTAAAGATAAAAAAACAAAAAAATAAAAATAAAAAATAAAAAATATATAAATATGTGCTCCTTCCGCGTCATATTTTCGACTAGAACAACACCTAATAATAACAATAAACGCTCTCTTATGACAAGTCTCAAGCAACTCTTGTATTGTAAGATACGAGAGTTGCTTGAGACTTGTCATAAGAGAGCGTTTATTGTTATTATTAGGTGTTGTTCTATAACTCTCGTATCGCAAGATGCAAGAGTTTTAGGAGAACAAAAGATTTTTTTCTCTGCTTCATTTTTAAGTTTGTCTACTCGGTGTAGTTAAGGCACTTTTAAAATATTATAACGTCTGTATGATATTTTGTTGACTACAACATATTTCCGATAAATAATCTGGTCTGTGAATTATGAAAAGGCGAAAAATATTAAAATGATAAATTTTGCGGTATCATAAAAAATAAATGTTTGTAGCAAAAAAATCCAGACCGAAGATTCTTTTTTTTTAAAAAAAATCACCTTAAAATCTCAATCGTCTGTCAAATTTGAAAAAGTTTTTATATTAATACGTTTTTTAAATAAAATGCACAATTTAAAAGTTATATGTAAAATATATCTTCTAAATTTTCTGCAAAATTTATCAAATATACAGTAAAAATGCTTAATATTAAAAGTCATTTAGCTTTAAATATTCGTATCTCAGGGATAAAAAAACGTTTTTTCCAATTTTCTTTCTAATTTATACAGAAAAAGTATTCCACTAATTTATATTGTAAAATAAAATAATAAAATTAAAAACTAGATTTGAGTTTCAAAATATTTAAAATGAGAGCAGTTAGTTTGACCGAGCTTTCAAGAGCAGTTAGTTTGACCATCTTATAAGTTCGGTCACATTTCAAACAACACATAGTAATATCACAAATTTTATAAGTTAGTAACATCATAAATTACGAAAACTAGTTTTTTAATGTTATTTTATAATAAAATTATGAAACAAAATCGTTTAATACAATTAAATTTTTTTTTTTTTTTTTTCAATTAACAACTTTGATAAAAAAAAATTTGCTTAAAAGCAAAAATCAATATCAATTTTTAGCAAACAATTTTATATAAATATACTAATATTAAATATTATCATTACTTTCAGTGTTCACTTATTTCAAATTTTAATAATATGGTTTTTGAATTTTTATTTGCAAACGAATTATTTCATCGCGGTGCAATTAAATAACTTTGTAACAGGTTGATACACGTTTTTCACAATCAACATTTTACGAATTGATGTAAATTCGCGATGGTAATTATACAACCGTTGACACTTGCAAATTTTAAAGATATTATCCTCAGAATTAAATTAAAAGATATTTTTCTAGAATTACTTGGGGTGTTTGTCTTTATGGCCTTGTAAAGGTCATAATGACTAACACTTTCAGTAATATGTCTTTTAAAGTTTGCCGAAACTTTAAAAGAAATACTACTTTTACTAATAATAATATTATTTACATGTCATTTACGTTGTCTATGATATTATTGTTTGTATTTAATCCGTTTATGTTTCAACTTTGTGTACGCCTATGTTGTAACGGAGAGCTGTCTAATTTAAAAAATGTTTTTTTTAATTTGTAAATTGTTTTTGTAGAAGATATCATATTTTGATAGCGATAATTGTTATTTTAGCAGTTATTATAGTTTGATTTCGATAAGGTCAGATATAAAAGTCGACAAAGTAAAATATCGCGCAAAAAAGGGTAATAAAAAATTGCAACCAAGTAAGAAATACGTAAAACAAAAAATTTTTTTTTTCTGGTATAGCGTATTTTCTGGTATACAATACCTCTCTGTCAATAACTCTCGAAGCTTAATTTTGATTTATTGAAAAAGAGAAAAATGTAGTTTTGATATAAACTAAGGAGCAAAAACTTATTTTAGCATCTAACAGAAAGATGTATATCGTAACTTTTTAAATTTACAACACCGCTGTCACATACACTGTTTAGATCTAAGCGTGGTTTATCTCATGAAGATATCGGTAAAACTTTAGTTTAAATTTAATATATATAGATAACCACAGTTTTGTAATTTTAAAGACCTACGTAGTATTTATATATTAAATAGACGGAAAGGGGCCAAGCGCTATCTGTATGGTTTTGAGAAGATATTAAGAAAAAAAGTAAAATACTGTTTCCACTCGATATAGCAGTATATTGGATAATCCAGTATACTGTAACAGAAAGAAAACCATTTTCTCAAAACCATACAGATGACACTTTGTCCCTTTTCGTTAAAAGCGTCCAAATATACATATATTTATATTTATATATTTGAGCAACGCGAAAATTAAAATTTAATTATATTTATGCGCTCTGAGCTTGCCCATATACGATTACCATAAGTGTATAAATGTGATCGGTTGACATGGTGCTCCATGCTTTTTATATTTACTTTTCCGAAGAGATAAATATATGAATTAAATTTTCTTTTGATTTGTTTTATTGTTTTTTTTTAATTTATGTACTTTATTTGTTAAATAAATTAACTTAAAGTTTAAATAAATTTAATTATAAAACTATTAGTAGCCAACTTAACTCAATAAAGAGTTAATTCATCGAATCACTAAATTTTAGTGATTCATTATGTTTATAGCATTATTTTTAATTAAAATTAATGCTTTTTTAATTGACTAATTTATGATAAATTAATTACAAGAAAATCGATACTCAAACAATGAAAATCGTAACCACATTTTGTATATAATTGTATATAATTATTAATTTATTTAATAATTTTTTAATGTATTTTATTTGTAGTAATGTATTTGTTATTTTTAATGTATTTAAAATAAGTTTTTTTTATGTGTTTTATTAAAGCTTGTAAATAGCTTATTTTACATTACTTATTTAATTTTTTTTATTGCTATATTAGTTAATTTTTTATTGCTTATATTAGTTATTAGTTAAAACTTAAGTAACATTATTCTAATACAGCATTTACACTAAATGCATAATCCAATGTTTAAAAATAAATTACACATTTGTAACTAATACTGATAATGATGCTTAAGGACAGAAAAATATCATATAAGGATACTGATTAATTAACCTTAAAATATTCAAATAATCTTAAATTAAAATATTAATAACAAAAATATTTCAGGCCAGGATTATTATAATTACCCTGATACTGGTAACATATAATATATAATATTATATGGTACCAGTATAACATATAGGAGAAGTTAACTCTGACTTAAAACACCCTCTGTCTTGGGACTCTTGGTTGATTAATAACTAGAAATAGTGTCTTGATAAAAATGCTTATCTTGGGTAGATATTAGCATAAAACTAATGTTTTGTTGAGAATCTACTAGGAAAAGACTTAAGGAAAAGAATTTTGTAGAGAATCTACTAGGAAAAGACTAAAGGAAAAGACTTTACAGATAAGCAGGAAGTTTGTTGACCAACCTTGAATACCTCCTTGACCTAACAAGCTGGCATAGAGTTAAACTTTTGTTACATTTTTTACTGCTTAGGATGATAAAAATTGGATTTTCTTGACTTCATTCACAGGTTTTAGCTTGTGTCTCCTTTCTGCTATTTTCTAATAAAGGTACAGCTCTGCAATGCAATTTAGTGGTACTGCCATAAGTAAGATTTCCAAACTCTTTGGTAGCTCTGGGAGATGCTGATTTTAAAATATCAGAGTATTATCAATGAAAATTTGTGCATGGATGATCTCCCTGTTATTGGATTGCAGTGGCTACATAAGAAGTCTTTTGTTACAATTTAGAGATGGTTAGCATGACTGAGTCAACTTATTGTATACGATGCTATGCACTATTTAATTGAGTCAAATTTAATAATTGTAGTAAATAAAAAAAATTAAACATAAAAAAACCTTTAAATTATCAAACTATTTCTATCTTTCTTTTAGAAGCAATAGTGATCTTGAAGGTAACATTTTATCTGTTGAATCTTATTTCAAGCAAAATTCATCCGATCTAGTTGCTCATTTTAATTTAAGATGGACTGTTTCACAAACTTCTAATATCTCATCTTTTATAAAACAACTTACTCTCTGACAATCATTACAGGTCTTCTTGTTCTACTGCTGACTTTTCAACTGTTGTAACTGAAAGATTGTCCATTAGGTAAAAGCATCCAGGCAAGACAATTGTTCTTGGCTTATCAAAGCTGGAATAGTTTTAATTCTAAAATCATTCTTTTTTAACTCAACGTTGAAATTGTTCACAACATACCTCTTTATTTCCAGTAACTTCCGTTTACAACAAGGTTCCTTGGTCATGTGTTGTTTCTTATTTAAATTAATAATCTTGATAATCTTATTTTTATATTTGCAGATGATGTAACTATATACTGCAGTCTTGGCAAAAAGTCATTCTTTTTGATTGCTTTAAACTGTCAGCTATTTTGAATCTGATTTCTCTTCTGTGACAGGATTAGGCAGTGGAGTGTTTTTACCCCAAACCAAATTTGGTTGTTTACTGCTAATAATTTTTGCAGTGTAGTTATTGTTGAGGTTGCGTCTTTTTATTGTGGCTGCCATTTTTATACTTTTAATTTCATTCTCTACCTCTATAAATCACTTATTCATTTTCGTATGTGTTACTGTTATCATATTTGTTGTGATTCTTCTAATGATGCCTTTTCAGTTATTATATAACTGAAACATAAATAATACTTTTAAATTTCACAATACAATGATATTTCTTTAATAAAATAAAAAACATTAATTATAACTCTCATTAATTCTAATAAACATTATATTTGTTCTCAATTTTAAGACAAAATGTTTATTGAATGTTTAAAAAAGTTTTTATACAAATACAATACTACAATGTCATTTTGTTATCAAATACAAATACAAATATGTATTTGACACCAATCGTGTCATGTTTTCTGAAAATATTAAATTAACAAAACTTTATATATTATGATGAAATTTTGGGTAACAGCCTTTACATTTACATTTTAGGATCTTGTCCAAAGAAAAGGCATTATTAGAAAAATCACAACAAATATGACAACAGTAATACATACAAAAATGTTTTATCAAAGTGATTTATAGAGGTAGATAAGAAAATTAAAAGTGTATAATATAATACTTTTGTTTTAATAAAAATAGTTAAGTTCTTCAATTTTATTTGTGGTCTTTGAAGAAGAATGTTGAGATGCTTGCTTTTTTGATTTTGCTTCCTTTTTTTTCTGTAAATTTTATTTCTTTTACTTCAAATAAGTTTTATATCTCAACATTCTACTTCATAGAAAAATCAGACCATCGACTGCAACCCACATGCTAATTAATGTTATTGCTGAAGGCCTTCTGCCTTGTTATTGTAGAAAGTGAGACTTGATTTTTCCAACTAAATCAGTTGAGATATACAAGAAGCTAAAAGATATTTATGCTACAGTAAAAAAGTTATATTAGGCAGATTATATATGGTCTAACAACAAATGTATCTGTGTTCATATATCGTAATAATATGTCACTTAATTGTTGACTGCAAGATGAAAAGTTATGCTCTGCTGTTAATGGTTCTTTGGTTCTCACAGCAGAAGAAATTAAATTACACATTGAAGAGTTTGTTAAGACTTTTAATGGTTTGAAGGAAGCTAGCCATATCACCCAAGTTATAGCCAAAGTGTCAAAATTGATATCTTATTTTCATCATTCTAGCTTAGCATCAGATTTGTTGCAAGGTGAACTAAGCCTTTAAATTGCAATTCAACTAGTTGGAACAGCCATCTTATAGTGATCAGGTCCTTAAAGTTGACACTGGGATATTGGTTAAACTTGATTTCAAGTTCAAAATCAGTCAATATGATAGAAACCTTTATATGCAGTTGTCAGAAATATAAGTTTCTTTTAAATCTGCAACAGATGCAAAGTTGAAATACTGTCGCAGTCAGTGCTATCGTGTCTTGCATTCACGGCTTGCATTCCAATATCACAGTTTTATATAAATGTATCATTGTAAGTTTGCACTAACTCTTAATGTCTAGCAAAATATAAAAGTATTGATGTATTTCAAATTGCATATGCCTTGGATCCATGCTTTAAGCTAATGTGATGATCTCTTACTAGGTTGATCTATTAATGGGTTATCACCAGCTATATATCAATACTTCTTTTAATTGACTAAATCCAAGAAAAAGGTTCACGCTCTTTGCCTTCATGGGAATATGTGCCTCTGTAACTCCAGACAACCAAACCACCAATTAGCAGAGTACTATGTAGATAAATATTTGGAGCAATCTTACTCCAAATATTTATCTATTCTTTTTTTTTTCTGGTAACTCCCAACTTAATAGTTGTTATTACTGTATCACTTGTTTTATGTATTCTATTTTTTTACAACAATAAATTGCACACAAACATTTAGATTTAAATCAAATAGAATCAAAATTAAAATTTTTTGAAGCATATAGTGAGTTTTAATGATGGATGATGAAAGGTAATTTTTTTGTAACTACTTTAATTTTTTAAATATTGCTAATTTGTTGATAGTTATGCTTTTTGATAATAATATTCAATATTTATAATTATGCTTATAATTACCTTAAGGTTGAATATCTTTAAAACTTTGATATTTTCTAATGTTTTTATATTAGGAGAACTCATTTAAATAGAAATAAAAATAAATTCATTTATATAGTTGTAATCAAACATAATCATAAAAAACACAAATTTTCAAATTAGATATATTTTTTCATAAAATTCTTTATTAATTTATATTTAATATATTTTATTCAAAACAATCATTAAAATTTGTTACTTAATTTAGAAGCGTTCAAAATTTAGTTGTTGTTGTTGTTTTGTAAACTTTCTAATTAAGTGTTTTTATACTACTAGGGTAGTAAAATACATTTAATTAGAAAGTTTACAAAATATAAAAAAAAAAAAACTTTGTTATGTTTTCAACATCATTACTTACTTGTAAAATAACAAAAGTAGATGTTTTCCGCGTTAGCTTGTCTTTTGAGTGTATAGCATATTTCTAGCTTTTACTTCTCTTAACTACGATGTAAAATATTCATAAAAAATACACAGAATAAAGTCTTTTTTAGATTAATAAATTTTATTGTTTATTATTTTTGTAGAGTGTTTTAAAGAAACAAAGATTTTTTATGCGTACATATTGCATACAAAGTCAATTTTAGAGGGAGGGTGTGTAGGGGAAGGGGATGTTTTACCCCCTCAAAAAAGGTGATTTTTATGTTATAGTCGGTTTTTTGACGAATTTAGTCGGCTAGTTGGGTATTTGACACAATTCAGTCAGTGAATTTTAGTTTTTAAGAACCCCTTTTATTTTTGTTTTTAAGAAACTGTATTTTTTATGGATTCCCCCTCCCCACCCCTATTTTTTAATAAATTGATTTATAAAGTCAAAAATCTCCTAGCAAGGTTGTGGCGAGTGAGACTTTTTTTATTTTTTATTTTTGATGCCTCAAGATGTCCTTATGGTTTTATCACAGAACACCGTGGAAGCACATTTGAAAGGATGTTTACAGACGATCATGGTAGAAATTCAAATGAATTCCAAAAGAATTCAAATGAATTCCAAAAGAATACAGTTTATAAAGTTTGGTGCAAAAGCAAAGAGAATCAATAAATAAAGTATAATGTTTTATTACACTGCAATTGACCAGGTAAACTCAATTAAATATCTTGGAGAAATCATTTGAGACGACCTTAGAAGCAGTAACCATTGTGAGCAAAGACGAAATAAATTTCTAAAAGCGACTTGACTCGACTTGCAGCAAGAAACTGGGGTTTAAATACATTTACAGATCCATTACTAAAGATACTTCTACTTGAATGTTTTTATAGAAAAGTATTGTATTATGGCACTGGCTTATGTCATAAATTTCAAACAGTTGAATCAGATATGGTAAAAGACATTATGGCTATCTTGAATCAGATATGGCTATTTTGAATCAGATATTGTAAAAGCAGGCCTTGTTTTAAATAACAAATGCTTAATGCATCAGCTTAATGTGAATTTATCGTCATAAAATTAAATTCTCTTTATCTTTTTATTTTTTTAAGACCTTAACTTTTTCAAATTACTGCAATAATATTAAGATTACAGCAAAACGAGTTAAATATTGTTAAACTTGTTTTTTATTAATACAAAATGTTTATTTGTTTCATTTTTTTTGATATTAAATAGTTAAACTTGATATTGAATTAAAAAAAAAAAATTTTATGTAAAAAATTATCTTCCTCAACATTTGTATAAATTAATTAAAATAAGTTAATTAAAAAAAAAATTAAATTAACATTTTTTTTAATCATTAAAAAAAATTGCGACTAAAAAAGATTTTTTGTTTAAAAAAAAATAACGAATAACATATAAAAAGATAGCGTTAATTTATCTACTTTTATTTATTAAAAGTTTATTATTTTATAAACGATTTTGTTGTGAAAGCAAAGATTATTTTTCCAAATAACAATTATTAAAATATATTCGCTGCGATTTAACTTGCCATATATAATAAAAAAAGTTTAACTTAAAATTTGTGCAAATTTTTGATGCAGCCATTTATTTAAAATTTAATTTTGAGTAATAAAAAAATATTTTGGAAGGAAAACCGAAAAAAAAAATTGCGATAAAAATGAGCTAATTTTCTTTTAAGAACTAATTAAATTCAAACATTGGATAATATTTAGTAATATTAAAAAAGAAATAATGACAGTTAAGTTATTGACTTTAATTTAAATTGGCAAGCATTGACTTTAATTTAAATAAACTTAAATATATTTTTTAAATCAAAATTTAATTATATATTTTTTAAATCTAAATTAAATTTTTTTTTTTATCAGAATAAAATTACATACTTTTGTTAAATTAGTT
>NC_061161.1:56175215-56203700 GCF_022113875.1 Hydra vulgaris
AAAAATATATTTTTTTCATATAGATGTACATCTAATATGATCCCTATTAGGGTGCATCACCACATTAGGGCAAAAAATTAGTTGTTTATTTTTGAGCTGTCTGTGTTTCCAATGTGTTCCAATGTGAATAATAATAACTTGAGTGAAATATTTTCCAAATCTGAGTAAGTTTAGAGGTCCCCCATGAGAATTTGAAATCCAGGAAACCAACCGCAAGACACAAACTCGATCAACTAGTAAGTTTTTTCATAAAATTCAATACTTATTGTCCTTTAATGAGAATAATGACTATAGTAATAAACCTAAATTGTTTTAATTGTATAATGAAGGCAACTGAACAGATAAAACCAAATTGAGATCACTAAAATCATTTTCTATTCAATTTTTTCTACAAAAAGCACAAAATCATTAACCAAAATATGCAAAAATCATTGACTATTATCACTAATAGTCAGTTCTTTTTTAATAAAATTCAATCCTCATTGCAGTTTAAGGTCTAATTAATGACTAATTAACTATAGTAATGAATCTTTATTTGTTTTAATAGTAGTAGAAAGATGTCAAATGAATCCAAAATTAGATGAACTGTTAATGTTTATTCCTTCTTGCATCGTTTGCGTCGCAATTTTGGTGTCTCTTTCCGATCTTTCTCAACCACTTGAAGAACGTTTTGATAATGCTCATCCGATCGTGCAGTTTCAACAAAGTCCGATGCCAGCTTGACACCCCTCTCGGCACAATCATTCACCACGTTCACTGCTACACAATTTTCAACACTGGCAATGTAAGCAGGTGTCTTTTCCCATTCATCGACCGAAAGTTCCAGAAAGCTGGTGTCTAATTGTAGACAGTAAACTGTAAACCAGGAGTCAACTCCAACCAGATCACTCAGTTGTGTTCTATGATCAATGGACAATGGAAAATGTGGCTTGCCCCATCCATTGCCAAATCGATTCATTGGAGCTTGCAGATCACTTGATGGTTTCAATTTGAGCAAGGCATCTGCAAGAGCTTGTCGTTCCGTTGATGGTACAAGCGTACTGAACAGTGCAAGTGGCACCATTTCCTCAGTGAGATACCACAGGTGCCGATTCAGAGCTCGAATTGCTGACTGCGAAGTCACCTTGTCCACAGTCTCGTACTCTAGTAAACGTTTGTAAAGCTGTAAATGATTGTATGGGGAATCAACCGTGTTCCTACATGTGAGCCACCACACACTGTAAACATGAGTAATAAACGTAGTGAATGCTCGTATCTTCGGCACTTGGTGACGAGTAGTGATAGTTCCTGCTGGTAGTTCTGCAATATGTTTCTCTAGAAGTGCAATTTTCAGGCCGTTGATCAGCTTTGCCATCCAACGAGCCTTGTGAAGGCTCGTTGGATGGCAAAGCTGATCAAATGGCAGTATCTGAGATGAGTCGTGTGGCACTAAATTCCAGTTACTTCGTAGCCTTGTGAACACTGTGACTTCTGGTGACTTTGATGCTTCTATCTTGAGGTCAGTAAACACGTGAGATAGAAGTACTTCACCAATGTGATGATGACATCCTGACCAGAGGACAGCACGTTCCAGCTTATCTTGAATGGCAATGCAAGCTGCAGTTAGGTGACCTGTATTTGAGCTCGTTGTGTCGAATGTCATATTAACAATTCGATCATTACAATGCCACTCGATCATTAGGTTCATTGTTAGCTTGGAAATGATTTCTCCAACAGATTGATCTGTACCCTTGAAGTAACTAGGCACTCCCAGTAGCTTCAACTGCAATACATCACAAACAACCACCGTCATACGTTCTTCAGTGACACGATTATTTGTTAGAGTTGGTGTCAGCTTTCCATCTCAATGCAGAGTACAGAGTTTTGGTGGTTCCCAGCTATTGTGAATTTCTATAGAAATTTCGTGTACAACCTTGCGTCGTGCGCGATCTGCAGTTGCATACGAAGAAGCAACCATAGATACATCGCCACCAGACTCAGCTATGACTCCTTGTGTGAATGCAGATTGTTGTGTTGGCGTCATCTTCAGACGTGTTGCTAATGACACAAGGTTTGGTCGGCTTAGCAAATCTGGTGGTATGAATGACAATGTTCCTTTCGGTTTTATACGGTTTGGTTTTTGTAGCTCCATTTCTTTTGATGGAGATCTAAATTCTGATTCCATGTCATCTTCAGAAGCAGACTCGCTTGACTCATCACTACATTCGTCAGTGGCAACACAGTCTTGGTTGATGCTTCAATCTCACCACGAGCACGCTTCAGGCGTCCTAATGCTGCAACATCACGACAATGACGCCGATTTATCTTCTGAGCAAGCGCCTTGTCAAATACCCCAAAACTTGCGGCTCTATCAGTTTTCATTGACTGCAGGAATGCAAGATCTTCTTCACCAGATTTGGAAAGTTGTTGCCAACATGGACTGCATCTCAAGAAGCTTGTGCTGAGTTGCAGGTGTTTCACTGCGACTTTTATCGATCGAACGAAGTTTATTGTTATCATCAAGAAGTTTTACTATTTTTTCGCATGCTCTACGCTCGGTGACCATTGGGATGTTGGCTTTTTCATACAAAGCTTTAACCTGTTTCACATCTTGGCAGATGTGAATCTTGATGTTGCACCGAGTGATCCTGGTCGCTTACCATGGGTAGCCTCTTTACTGTGATTCATCATGCATCTCAAAACTTGCAAGCAGGTTGGCAATTGGATACCAGTGATTAGTGCATCATCAGCACAGATTGCAGCACCTATACCAAACAACTCTGTAGCTCTACGAGTCTGTGGCTTCTTTTTTGAGTCCAAGACAGGAGTATTTTGGCGACTTGCACTACCAGATGATGACGAATTATCGTCAAATTTGGGCTGCTTAGGTGTTGTTTGCTCAACTTCAGCTTCAACTGCTTCATTCATGTTTTTTAAGGAATTAGGGTTCTAAAAAAAGAGAATAGTGTAGTAACTGTTGTTATTAAGTTATGAACTTGGTTTATCAAATTAGCAAATTATTTGAATATTTTGTGCAATTTATTATTAATTTTTTGGAATATTATTTGAATTATTATTTATTGGATTGCACAACATTACAAATATTTCACATTGCTTAGGTAATGCCTAACATGTCTCATAGGTTTAACTATATATATACAGTATACATTATACAATTATAGTATCTACATAAACAATGAATTACTGATTTACTGCATGTAATATGTATATACACAAAATAATGCAGAAATTAATATATTTAATGGAATTGTAAATTTACCAATTTTCACTGGACTGGGTTAACTAATATATAATTAAATTTTATTTTGAATTTTTGAGCAGACTTGACTATGTTTATAAAATTACATTTTCAATCATGGTAGCCAAAGAACATAAATATAAAGACAAAGCTAATAATTATAAAAAAATTATTTAGCACTTAATTTTGGTAAATAAGGTGAAACTTGTTAGGGCATGGGGGACCTCTAAATATTGTCTAATAAAATTTATTTTTTAACACATTGCATCTTTTGGTGATTGGAACAACTTGAGATAATAGACAGATCAATATTAAAAAAAAATTTTTTGTGATGCACCCTAATCCCTATACTTTTGTTAACAAATCCATTTTATTATTTAAAAAAATTTATTTCCACAATGTTTTTCAATTATCATGATATTTCAATGTTTTTTCAATTATCATGATGAGTACAGAGTATTTTATACATGTAGAAAAATGACGAATAAATTTCTGAATGTTTTATTTCTGAGATTTATTACTTGATTTTACCATACATCAATTTTAAGGATGAAAGAGTAGCACTTGGAGTTTGCTTCAACCTGAAAAAACTGACTGATAAACTTTATTTCTTAAAGATGCCCTAAAAACCCTAAACCCTAACGTTTTGATTCCATAATGCTAAAGCTTTTGGCAAGACTTGCAAGGTTTAGTGATTGCATTATTTGTTAAATAGAAAAGCTGAAAGGCAAAAAAAAAAAACACATCTATTTGAAAAAATTTTTGCATCAAAATACTTGGAATAACAAGAATAGTTAGTCATTTTTTTTTATAAAAGAAAAAGATTGTGAAGAATATTATATTAAACATTTTGTTAGAATTACTTACTTAAAATGTTTACTTGAGTTTTTTACCTTTATAATTTTTTTAAAAGAGGTAAATAAGATTTAATAAGTGATGAAAAGACTTTTTAATGACTGATTCTGTAAGACACTTCTGTATACAATATATTTTATGATTTATTTCTTATTTAATTGATAAAAATTATTAATTTTTGAATTTAACTGTAAATTAAGTGAAATTTTGCCATTGTTACAAAATTAGGCTAAAAACCCAATTTCTATTTCATATTCAGCACTGAAGTTGAAACTGAAGTCAATTTCACTTTTTACCTTCCCTTTAAAATTTTTTTGTTTACAAGCGGTGTTAATCTCACGAAATCAAAAAAATTATTCCATTCTTATGGCAATAAAAACAATGTATATTAAAGGTATATTAGCTAATTTAGGCTTAATAACTCTAAAATAAAGTACTTGATACAAGGGTAAAAATCTGGTATTTTCAGAGCTAAGTTTCTCCCTAGTATATTAATCCTGGTTTTCAAAATTAATTTTTTTGCTCAAATTAGTTGGTTTTTCAAAATTAGTTGTATTTTAATCCTAAATAAAAGATTAACTTCAAGCATGGACATAAAATATTTATTAACTTCCTGGATAGTATTTATATGCGGTGTTGTTTATTTTGATTCATGATGATTGTAATGAAGAATTCAGGTTTTTAGGTTCGTGATTTTAACCCGAGATATGTATCAAATGCATTTTTTACAAAATCTCTTTTTTAAAAATAAGTCTTCAGAAGAATTTACATTTAACACTTGAAAAATTTTTGTCAAGATCTAATTAAATCTAAAAATCAAGTTTAACAAAATCAACTAACAAAGTGGAATGGTTTTAAAATGCTATTTTACCAAAATGTTTGATTTCAAAATTATATTTTAGAAAAGAAAAAAACTTTCTTATTAGATTGAATCAAAATATTATGAGGGATAACTTATTACAAATCATAATTCATTAAAAATCATAATAAAAGAATTTTTTTGAATGTATGAAAAGTTACTGTACATTTCGGTTAGAAAAAGTAGCTAGCAAGTGTTTAAATTTGTTTTAAAGTTTTATTGGGAAGAATGAGATTAAAATTAAGTTGTAGAAAATGAAACTCTAAAAGTATATTTGCAGATAGAATGCATAAATTTGCAGATAGAATACATAACTTATTTATTACAGATTTTGAAACACCTTTAAAATCTGCTAACAGAAATGTGTTAGATATGTCAAATAGTACTGAACTAAGTTTTGGTTGTTTTGTCAGAGATCCTTTTTTATGAAATAATTTATAATTATAACAAAGCAATCAAAACATAATGTTGTTGTTAACACACCCTGATCTTACCAGGGTTGACCAGATTAGCTTGGTTACATATCATAAAGTAATTAATAAAAGTATAAAGTATTAAAAAATATGGTAAAGAAAAAAAAATATTTATAAAAATATTAAATATATAAAATAATAAAAGAAATCAAAATGCTATATTTTCCCATGCAAGAAAATATCAAGTCGCATCACAAAATACAAAAATATATTATTTATCACAAAATAATCAGATTGTAGTACTTTTCAAAAATTGTTTTCAAATAGATTTCTTTTAAATACTGATAGCAATATTTGAAAAAGTAGTATTGCAATCCTAACAATTTCAGATGTTTAATATAAAGTAAATCAATTATTCAAATATGTCATTTATTTGAATTTTTTATTTTTTTTTCCAGTTAAGCATTATAACGTTGTCACATTATCAAGATATTACAGAAGAACGTTTTGTTTCCAAAATGTGTGGATATGCTTTATGTAGCAACAAGATCTCTAAGGTTTATTATTGTTTAAATTTTTTAAGTTTGTTTTTCTTAAAGCAAAACTATTAGCTACTAAAATATTTTTTTTCTCCTTAATAAAAACATTCCTCACTTTTCTTAAAAAGTTGTTCTTTAAAAACCAAAACAAAACAAAAAACTGATTACCATTGTTTGAACCTTTTAGTAAAAACGTTTTTATTTTTTATTACAAGTTTATTTAGGTAGTCAAACAAAAGTTTCATATTTCAACTAATTCAAACAAAGTCTATGATATGGAAGAGCGAAAAGTATTTCTTATTAATATTTTTATTTTTTAAAATAGTTATTTTTTTGTTTGTTTTTTGGTTTTAGTTGCTTCTTAATTTTTGTTAAATTTTTTTTACTAAAAATTTTTATCTTATTCTGTAGCGATTTTGTTCACTTCATTGCTTTAAAGCAAGTAAACACTTGGAAAGACAGATGCAAGAATCTCCTTTTTGTACTACATCCACTGAAAAAAAAATTACATTTATTGATGAAGTGGTGGATAGCACACCTTTTGTCCTTGAGTATGTTAAACAGTTTTTTGTTTTTAATAGACTAGTGATATTATGCAATAATAGTGACCTGAAATCCCCTTTGTGTCAATAGTAAGTGAGCAGGTCCTGGTCCAGCCCCAAGCTAAAAATGGGACATTTAACAAATCCAGGCTTGGTAGAATTATAAGATTTAGCAGGGTTGATACCTGGGGCTAAAAAAAATTTATAACATTTTTTATATTATAAGTTTATACATACATTTACTTTTTATTAAATACTGGCTATTTTTTAGTCGATGTATGTACTGAAGCCCCTGCAACTTCCTGTTTTTTTATGATGTCATTTCCGTATGTTTAATACATGTATGTAATGTATGTACATATATGTATGTGTATATATATATATATATATATATATATATATATATATATATATATATATACATGTATGTATTGTATGTACATATATGTGTGTGTATATATATATATATATATATATATATATATATATATATATATATATATATATACATGTATGTATTGTATATACATATATGTGTGTATATATATATATATATATATATATATATATATATATATATATATATATATATATATATATATATATATATATATATATATATATAAATTATTCACTTTAGACAAAGTTGCAAGCAACCATTATTAAGTTATGAGTTACTAGAAAAGATTAGAAAGAAAAGAAACGGATAATCAAAGACTTAAAAAATAAGATAAGAAAATTTGTCAGTCAAAAAAAGTCAGAAAAAAAAAAAGAGTTAGAAAAACATAAATAAATTTTTTTTTATATGCATGGAGGGACAGGTACAATAAAAGGATGCAGCTCTGCTGAATGATAGTGTTTGTAGAAAATAAAATAGAGAGGCAACTTTATTTTTTGATGCGATAGTGGCTTAAAGTGGCTTAAGATTGGCTGATAAAGCAAGTCCA
The DNA here is from genome assembly GCF_022113875.1 of Hydra vulgaris. Taxonomy (NCBI): domain Eukaryota; kingdom Metazoa; phylum Cnidaria; class Hydrozoa; order Anthoathecata; family Hydridae; genus Hydra; species Hydra vulgaris. Next base: position 56,182,609 of record NC_061161.1, read on the forward strand.
ACTACATTAACAATGTGCTTTTTCGAACTTGTCTGAAAGTGAGGGGTTGTTATTCATCAATATAGGAATGTCAACAATATTGCAAAAGTTGTATGCAGTAAATAACTAAATTTTGTTTGAGTTAAAATCTACAAGCTACTGCAAACTTCAAATTAAAAGTCTTGTCCCTGACTGTTGAAAGCTTGGGACAAGACAGAAAGAAGAGAGTTCAGGTTAAAGCTTGTTCTAAGCGTTCAAAAAGTAAAGAATTTTTATCAAGACAAAAGTATAAAGTTGCTGCCCTTTGAATTAGGAAAAATGAAGTCATATATTGCTGATGTCTAACTGGTAAAGGTTGCATTAGGTAGTAAATGACTGGGGCCTCGGCACCGGCTAAAAATTAGAGTTTTTGCAAACCTTGCCCCAGGAAATTAGAAGATTTAGCAGGGGTTGATAGCCAAGACTAGAAAAAAATTATAATACTTTTTGTATTATAATTTTATATTTACATTTACTATTTATCACATACTTGCTTGTTCTAAGCAATCAAAAAGTGAAGATTTTTTGTCAAGACAAGAGTATAAAGTTGAGTCCTAATAGAGGTAACTAGCAGGAAGAATGGTACTTAACAGGAAGAATGTGATTCAAGAGTTAAATTAGAGTAAGATTTATTTGCAAAAAACTCTACTTTATTCTGGGAAGAAGTAATAAATGTCAGACCTATGAATTAGAGATTAAATGTTAGACCTACCTTAGTTAATGACACTGTTGAAGACTAACCAAAAGTCTCTAGAACCTAACATCTGAGATAAGAAACAAATTTTAGTAAACTTAGAATAACAGTGCTTAACATCAGACAGGACCTTTTTACATTGGTTTCTTGGAATAATAAAAGGACATTTTTTTTACAAGCGAGATACTGGCAAACAATATCCTTTCATATTTATATAAACTTTAGTATTTATATGGTGTAGTATTTGCCAAAATAAAAGATGATCAGATGAATGTGTGGTGTGACTAACATGACCAGAAAAGGAGGCATAGTCTTAGACAGATTACAAAAAAGCATCTTATTGGACAATGTTTGTTAGAGAAGATTAAAGTGATTTAGGTATCAGCATGTAGACAGGTAGCAGCTTCAGGAGAAATGGCAGTGGTAGAAGTAAAAAACTTGAAGAGAGTGTCTTATATATTGTCAGAATGAGGTTTAGTTAAAGAAAGAAAAAGCTCTAGATTGTTTATATTAGTGAAACAGTATAAAGGAGGAAAGCTAAAGCCTGATGATGGTGATGATGATGATGATGATGATGATGATGATCATGATGGTAATGATGGTTATGATGATCATGTTGATCATAATGATATTTATATTTGCATATATATACAAAATATAACTTGAATTTTAAATTAAAAAAATATACTTTAGGATGTTTAATTGTTTATGCAGCCCCGGTCACTAACCCGGCCCCGGCTATATTTTATTAAACTCAGCCCTGGCCCCGGCCCTGGTCAAATATCAACCCCGTTAGTTTACTAGCATAAGGTTGTCAAAAATATTTTTACACAAAGTGGTTACCATAAAATATAAAAACAAGATTCATAATTTTTTGTCTCAAACACTTTAAGTTTGGCATTGGTTGCAAAGGTTTTTGTCATTGTCATTGTCAAATGGCTCTTACTCTGAGGTTTGAAGATTGTCAGGAAGATTTTTATTGATAAAGAAATAATACAGGAGCAAGGATAGAATCTTACGGTACTCCTATAGTTACTAGAAATAAGGAAGAGTATAGGCCTTTGAGAATGGCTTTATCACTACATTTAGAAAGATCCTAATTGTAGGATAGTTAGAAAGGTTTATGTGTTTTCTAGAGTTTTTAAATATTGAAATGACTTATTTAGCACTTAATAATTTAATAATAGTTTAGCTAGGATTGAAAAGAGTTCTTTAGACATTTGTAAAACTATGATGGAAATGTTGTTTGAACCAAAGCCATAGGACTTAAGCATCAAAAGTTAGAGCAATTTGGATGTCTAACAATTTGGATGTTTTCAATTTGTTTAATTAGAATGGCAGGAAAAGTATAAATTTTAGATTCAAGAGTCGTTTTAGAAAAAAAGTTTTTTGCAAATAATAAATAAATCTCTGCCTTGTTCTGGGGAGTACTAATAAATTCATACCCATGAGTTAAAGATGGAATTTTAGACTTACTCTAGTTAATGACATTTGAGGATTTTCCAAAAGTCTCTATATCCTAACATCTGAGATAAGACACAAGATTTAGTAAACTGAGGTGAATGGAGATTAGTATCAGACAGGATTCTTCTACATTAACTTTTTCTAATAATAAAAGATATTTGTTCTCAATAGAGAAATTTTTGTAAAAAAGATAAAACAAATGATTACGATTTAGTATAGCAACTGCACAAGGTGAGACAATGTTAGAGATAAAAGTAAGAAAACTTTGAGAGAGTTCTTTACGTATGGTATAAACAAGCTTTAGTTAAGGAAAGAAAATGCTTAAGATTTTTTATATTAGAGAAGCAGCTTAAAAGGGAAAGGCTAAAGCTTGAAAATAATGATGATGAAGGTGATGATGATGGTCATTTTGATCACAATGATGTTTAAATATAAATATACATGCATATATATATATATATATATATATATATATATATATATATATATATATATATATATATATATATATATATATATATATATATATATATATATATATATATATATACATATATATACATATACATATATATATATATATACATATATATACATAAAAAATATACTATATCTGTATCAATGTTTATGCAGCCCTGGTCACAAACAGGGTTGCAACTATTTTTTAACCCCAGCCTTGTCAAATTTCAGCCCTGGTTACTTACTGTGTGTCAATAGCATTGTGAATAATAATAGTATTGTTATAATTGCATAATTAGCAGCCAACCTTTAACGATTATCTTATCGTCATGATGTTACTTCTCTTTTTCTTTTCTATAAATACTATAATTAGCACTGCTCTAAAGAGCTTATGTCTCTAGTGCCATCCACTAAAATTCATTATCGTGTTACTCGTCATTCAATTAAGTCTCGTTCTTTAACTGTGACTGTTCCAAATTACATTAAAAATACCTATTTGTCTAGTTTTTTACTTGAACATCAGTTCTTTAAAATTCACTCCCTTCATCTTTTTTCCTGATTCATATAATTTGCTATCTTTTAAGTTGTTTGTTAATCATTATCTTGCTTTATAAACTTCTACTTTTCTCTTCCAGTAACTTCCAACTGCAGTCTTGTTGGAAGTGATGATGTTAAAAAAACAAAAAAGCACAACCTAGGAAAGAAATGCTCACTAGATCAAAGAGTAAGAAAGAGTAAGCATACAGAAATTCTTACAGATACTCCAGTAAAACAACGATTTATGGCTAAAAAAGAAAAGAAAAAGAAAATCCAGTTCTTCTACATCAATAAAAAACAAAAGTTGAATTGAAATGTAGTCAATGTATTTTTTTTTTACATTAAATTTTTTTTTTAAAAACAAAATGTTATCGAGTTTTTATATCATTAAAACAGAAAAAACAGAACTAAAATATCCTAAAAATTTCTCTTGCTTTTTTTCTAAACTTGTTGCATATTTTTTCAAAAACACTTAGGAGTTAAAATAATGAATTAGTTTAAATAGTAATCCTCGTTATTTAATTTCTTTGAATGTAGTTGTTACTAAACAAGTAAGGTACATGTGAAGTCTTCCAAAAAAGAATTATTTTAGCTCAATGAAATCACTTTCTTTTATTGTAATTATAAAGTTGTTGTTGCCAAATAGAAATTACAGATTAACTAGTAATTTTTCTGTAAGTTCTGCAAGGCTTATACTTTCAAAGTGTTTTGTTGCAACCTACCCCATTCACTATTGCTTATGCTCCGCTGTGAGGTTGCAACATTTTTTTCATTTTTGTTTCACTATTGCAGAATAAGATTTATATTATCTTTATTAATCTTAGATTAATATTTCACTAAGATCTATTTTACAACCTTGAAAAAAAATTTTCAAAAACATCAAAATTACAGGAGATAAATGTAGTTTTTAAAATTTTGTTGTAACTAGCCCCGGTCTTCACAAATGTACTTAAGAGCTGGGTGCCAAACAAGAGCTGCAAATATAATGGGAGCTAATTCTGAGCCTTAAAAAATAAAAGTTTGAATTTTTTATATTTAAATCTGTTATTTTTTAAAAACTATTTTTTAATAGTGTCAACTTTAAATGAAATGTTTTTTTTAGTTGTGAAATCAAAATGATGGAGATGCTAAAACTAACTGATGATGATAAAAGGTTATTACAATTACAGTTTTTTTTATTTTTGTACTTAATAATTTTAACTTTTAATATTATAATGAAGCGTTTTATCATTATGATGTCATCAACAATGTTTTTGATTTCATGTTTGATAAGAAAACCTTTGTTATCCTGAGAGTTGTTTTTCTTCAAAAGGTAAAAGAATTGTTTAAAGTTGAAAACACCAGGAAGGAGTAAAACATTGTGAGGTTTGAGGCTTGACTTGAAATCAACAAGAAGGATTAAAATCTTTCATGTCTACCTGAATCCAGGAGATTATTAAGAAGGTACAATTTTTAGCAGAGAGACAAAAGATATCAGGCCAATGATCATTAAGAAAAAAATCATGAAAATTTCAGTCAGCTTTAAGGTTGAAATAAGAAGTTTTATGATAGGGTGAATCTGATAATGATATGGTGAATCTGATGATGATAGGGTGAATCTGATAATGATATGGTGAATCTGATAATGATAGGGTAAGTCTGATAATGATACGGTGAATCTGATAATGATAGGGTAAGTCTGGTAATGATATGGTGAATCTGATGATGATAGGGTGAATCTGATGTTGAAGAAGTATGAGGTATATATTTAAGTGAGGTCATAGCATGATCTGATGAACATCAAGAAATACAAGAAAATGCAAGAGTCAGGGAAACAAATCAAGGAGTAAAGGTAAGTTATTAAAGTTGTCTGCAAAATAAATCACAAAGTTAACTATCTGAGTAAGAAATTATGACAAAATTTTGAGCTTTACAACCTTCAGGGGTACTGGAGCCAAACCTTTTAAAGTGATGAGCATTAAATTCACTAAAAACAACTAAGGATTGAATTGGTTCAATTGACTAAGGATTTATTTTAATAAAAAATATTAAGCTGTATTTTATAGAATTTTTTAATTTGAGAAAACTAGAACCAGTTTCAAAGTACCATTTATTTAGAACTCTATTTAAGAATATGAAGAATATATGTCAGAACTCTAAAGTTTAAATTCATTGGGATTAATTAAAAAAAAATTATTTCACTGCCATCATCTCTGTTTTTGCTTAGTTTTTTCTTAAATTTTGAACCACCCACTCTGAAGTTTTTTTTTGTACAACCACTGTTATTTTTAATTTAACCACAAGTTATTTTTAATTTTGTTTGCAATTTTTTATATTGATATTCTGTTATAACAATTTGTTTCACAGAATTTTGAGTGTGTGTACATTTAAAGTGAAGAAAATGCCCAACATGTGTCAGAGAATGTATCTAGAAAGACAGCTTGAAAATTTTGAAATATATAATAAAATTCTAATCTAAGTCTTGAAGTAGCTTGTTAAAACATTTAAAGCATATCTTGAGTAAAATCGAAATCTAAAACTAATTTAGAAAAGCTTTCTTTTACATTCTTGAATCTCTTTCTGCTTACAAATCTTGTATGCTTTTTTTAAAGCTGTTAAAAAAGCCAATTGATAACATACAGGTACGCATTGCTACCACATGGGATTAATGCTCTTAATAATGAATTGAAAGTAAGTTTTATAAGTTTTTTTTGAAAGTCAGGATATATCCTGTGTATCACCTAGAAAAAAAATATTGTTGTAATAAGTAATAAAATAATAATAAAAAAATTCTATAAAAAGAGTTGAATCACGAATATTAGTGATGCAAATTTAATATTTAAAAACGAATAACTTGATTTTTCTATTATTAAATATAAAATAATTTAAAAGCTAATTTTAAAGTGTATCAATTTTAATGCCTAGAAATAATTTCTAAAAATTAAAAATAAAGTCAAAAATACAAAAATGTTATTTTGATACTCAAACCGTAAAGTTGATATAAAGATTTTTCTTTATTTGCTACTTAAGTTAGTGCAATCTCAGCAATTATAATTGTTAGAGTAATCTTTGTGGAATTTGTAAGGACTGTAAGTTGTTTATCAAATTACAAAACATAGCCACAAAAAAATTTACTCCACTTTGAGAGCTTTAAATTAACAAAAAAATAATACAAAAAGTAAACTTTTTAAACATAAACAAAGCTCAGTACTTCTATTTCACAAAGAAAAAAAAAAAAGGAAAAACAAAAATTTTCGATAACAATTATTATTAAAAATGTTGAAAGAACAAATTTACCCATAAATAAGTTTTTGCATTAAAAAAAAATACTGGTTCATCTAGAACCATTTTTAAACTAGTGATTATCAGTCAGTCAACTGCTTCTTAGGTTTCCCAATTTTTATAAAGAATCTTTATCCATCAATCGCAAATCAAGATCTTAGCCCTCACAATTAGGGTTGGCATTGGGCAATGCCAACCTAATTGCCAAGCTGAAAGTTTTTAAGATAGGTAAATAGATGCCGACCTCATTCCTATGTTTGATGGTAAGACCATTGTCAAAATTTTTTTGCTGACCTCTAATAGTTTAATGTCGGCAGTTTATTGCCGATCTCATTTTTTCTAATTCTGAGGGCTGGGATCTGGAAGAAGGGTGTTTCAGAATAAAAAGTTGGTCTTGGAAATTTGTAGGTAAAGTCAACACAGAGTGTTGACTTTACCTTTTACAAATTGCTCAAAAAGTGGAGAAAAATTTGTAATATTGTTCCTGATAATAACTAATAACTGCACAAAATTTAATGAAGAGAATTAAGCTAAAAGTTTATATTTTTGCTTGAGGAAAGGAGATCAAATAATTTGAAATATATCAAAATACAGAGTATTATATATATACTAATTGAAAATATGTTAAAATGAGTACTAGGGATAAAACTTTTTTCCAACCTCATGTTTCTGTATGTCAGTATGATGAATACTTACTCAATGGCAAAGAAACAAATTTCAATATCTTTTAAAAAAAGTTCACCACCAAATCAAAATATCAAATTGCGTGTTAAAACTTAATAATGTACATTGTTTAATAATTATGACAGTCACTAACTATTACAGTTACTAGAGCATAGCATATGCTATACAGTGGGCCTAGAAGGCAAAGTTTTGGAAAGAAACTATACAAAGTATTACACTGATTTGAGAATGTAGTACTAACATGCTATCTTTGTACATAGTAGAGCATAGATTTTTTATGGTAGAAATTAGTTCTTCAGAAAAAAATCTACGGCCTTGTGATCCTGATGTAGATGTCCCTCCCTTCTCACCAGAGTTACAACACATTTCTTATTGCAGTTCAGTGTTTTTTTTTATTTTAGTAATAACCCTGTCTTTTGCATTACGTATTGGTTCACCAAGTAGTCCTGTTTTTTTAACCCATAGTCTATAATCTATATGACACCAATACAGTAGTTTCAAAAACAATGTAGTGCTATTTATAGTAAATGTGTAATATGCTTTTTTGATCAGATTTGGTTTGTGGTTTTTTAGTTAGCCCTTTTCATTTTACCACAGGATCATATTTTTACTCCCTTGATGGCCACGGCTGTTTCAGAGTGAGCTTTATGGCTTCTTGTTTTTTTTTTACTTAGGGGGTGTTACTAAAACATTTATAACTTTTTGAATATTTGAGACAATTTTGTTTTGTAAAAAGAATAAAAACAACAATAAAATGTTTCATCATACGACATTTAATACAATAGTAAAAAAACTTCTTTTAGTTTATAAAAAACGCGATAAATGATGATCTTGGCTAAATTTTAGTAGTTTGTTGTTACTTTTTATCAAAAAAAAAATCAGAAAAATATATTTCTGATAGTTATTATCAAATAAACTCATTGTTTGACTATTATTAAAATCAAAAAACCATACTTAATTGTTAAAGATTAACTAAAACAGTTTTTATTGAAGTCTGCTTGAAGCCATGAGAAAAAAAAACTAGCTAAAGTTTGTCTATTTATACAATATAGTTTGTCTCGCTAAAAAAGCTGTTTTAATAAATTTAGTTAGATAGTAAATTGGGAAGTAACTCATTTAAAGTTACGTCATTGCTTTAAAATATAAACAAAATTTTTACGCATGTAATTTAGGTTTAGCAACAACCTTTGTTGCTAAACCTGCCAAGGTTAAAGAGGTTTTAGCTTGAAGTACAGAAAGTAATTTTTTTGATTTTCATGTGCATAAAGGGTTGTAATTTCAATAATTTGGTGAACTTAACAAAAATATAATGTTTTTCATATAAAACAAGTAATAACAAAAATATAAATGCTGAAAAATTCAACTTAAAATCTTTTTTTTATCTATGTTCACCAAAAATCTGATAAAATAGACATTCGTTAATAAGTATATAAAATTTCAACAATCAAGCATGTAGCTTAAAATATTAAATCTTGATTGGCCCAAGACAAGTTTTCCGTTAAAATTGTCAAAAAACAGAAAAGTGATCCCAAATCATTAAAAATATTTTAATAATGTTTATTTTTATTTTGTTTAATGTGAATATTTCTTTAAAGAAGAAAGATAGTTCTTTTATATTTTTTTAACTTTAAGATAAAAGCGTTTATAGAAAAAAAAAACTATTATTTTAAAGTTAGTGAATTTTTATACTTTTTATGCGGAAATACGTTCTTTTTATTTCAACACAAAAATTCTTGTGATGTCAAGCTCAGTTTTATATTGAGTGAAACAGCCCTGTGGCATATTAATTTCAGAGGAATAAGACCATATTGAAACATATTTGACTTGCTTTCAATCATTTCTTTTGATTTTATCAATACTTGTTGCCTTGCTCCATCACAACCATCCTTACATACACACATCTAATACTCATCGCCATCTACTAGAAAAAAAGAATCATTGTAATTTTTACAAGCTCTTTGATTGAACAGAAACACCTCCTCCAGTCAAAACATTACTGTTTTGATTTGAAGAGGTGTTTCTGTTCAATAGAAAGAACATTGTAGGGCGCAGTTTTTTTCTTCAAGCAATTCATTGGTTGTCAGAAAATATATGTCTTTTGAAGCAAAAAGAAATCTTAATCTTCTTTACTTAATGTAAGGAAAGGAATTAAAACAATGGATTCATCTATGCTAAAAGTATCTGTTGTTTCCATATGGTTTGTAAAAATAGCTTTTATTATTTTGTGTGTTAACTCTACGAATCATAGGCGTTTATAACCTTTCCATATTTTTTCACACACATTTTCAAACTCCTGTGAATTAACTGATGTTCAAAGTTTTCATTAAGTATTTCTTTAATGGCTGAATATTACTGAATTTGACTTGACAGTTTTGTCAGCTTAAATAAATTTTGTGAATAAATCTATTTCTGTGATGTATTTTACATTTTTATTTTCCTACATAACATTTTTTATTTTACTTTATTTCTTCTAAAACAAATACAAAATCATATCAAATAAACAAATAAAAAATTAAAAACTTTTATATTTGTAACCAAAAATAAAGTATTCACAAATTTTAAGAAAAAAATAATGATCGCTGTTCAACATTTTTAAATAATGTAAATAAAAAAAGGGCTAACTTGCCTCAATTCCCCTTAAAATATTTGAAAAGAAATGTTAAATATTTTAAAAATGTATGACACAGTAGAGGCAAGTTAGCACTTGTAAAAAACAACAACATAAATTTATAACATAATTACATAATTAAATTTTAAAAGCTTTATATATTTTTTTTCTTTAAATAACACATTTTTAATTTATTTATTCAAAAGTATATTCCATATCAAGTTAAAAACAACTATCACATAAGTGGTTTATCAATTTTCATGTCGGTAAATTCATTTTGAACGGAAACTAACCGAATTTACTAAACTTTTATAGATACAAAAAAAAATTGGAAATTCATCAACTTCAAAATTTATATCATCACCTAAAAATTAACTAGAAACATATTTTTTATATTTTTCACAAATTTATCTGACTTATTGAATAAATAATTTTTATAGACTTTCTCAAACAAATATATTTTGTCTATTTCCACCTCTGGACCCACTGTGAGCATATGCTTTGTATTGTCTATATTTATAATTAAAATACATCAGCACATCATTGTCTATTACTTAAAATAAATCTAGACTACTATTTTTCTTTTCTTTCTGCAGACTGAATACAGCTCCTGCAGCACTTCTATTGCATGTTCCATGCACTGGTTGCTTCTTGGTATCTTCAGTGCTGATGGTTCCTGTTTTCCAGGTTTTTTCCAATACCTGTAACCCCTTATTGTAAGGTTTCAGTATTTTTGACAAGTTACAATATCTACCTTATTGTAAAATTGATCAGCAAACTTATACTTTGCCCAGTGAAACAAATCTGCAGGTTTTTTGTAATGTTGGCCTTGTTTTAGGCATAAGAATAAAGAATGGCAGGGTAGCTTTTGAACTCCAATGTGCATTACTAATATTAAGCATTTTTTGAGAATTCCTCATTGATTAAGTTGAGATGCTTCCTCCAATTTCCTCATCCATCACCACACAATAAATAATTTTTTGTCAAATTCCTTTGCTGAAAATATTCGCTTAAGTCTTACAACAATACCATTCTTTTTCTGAAAGTGTTAACACTGGCGCAACCAGTGTTAACACTGGCACAACCAGTGTTAACACTGGTTGTGCCAGCTACTATCATTTTCACAGAACTCCATAAGTTATATTCCTCAAGAATTGTCGAAATTCCATCAGTAACAGTTTCTGCCTTTCCATCATTCATTTTTAAAATTTATTTTAGGTGTCCCAAGAAGTCCTTACAGTCTTATCACAGAGCACCGCAGAAGAGCATTTGAAAGGAATTAGTTTTCTGAGTCATAAAAAAAAATTTTAATTACAATTTAGATGATAATTACATGTTGAATTTCTAGAAACCAAGAAATAAAGTTCAGACATTGAAATAAAAACAGGTTAATGATGTTGCTGTAAATAATGTCACATTGCTTAAACCATTCAAGAAATTTCTTAAATTTACTAATTACTAGAAAAATACAAGTTTGGTTTAATATTTCAGCCAATTTCAAATTGTCACATAGTTGCTTCAATTTCCAAAATGAAATTTTTAAACTTATCATTTTTTTCTTTTTGTTCTTCTTTCTTTTACATAAACTTTATTTGATAATGTTATAGTTATTTGATAATGTTATTATGTTATTATTACTGTTATTATTTTACTATAGTTTATACTTTATAGTTTATACTTTATAGTTTATACTTTATAGTTTATACTTTATAGTTTATACTTTATAATTTAAATTTTATAGTTGATACTTTATAGATTATACTTTATACTTTACTATAGTTATGTTATTTGCTTTTTATACAGTTAAATGTAAGGGTCGAATATAAGGGTGTGGCGATTATGTTCCATGTTCTATAGGGTAGTTGATATTTTAATATATAAATATTATAAGGGGAGAATTATATAATTTATATATTATATAATTGAGTATATAAGTTGACTAATTGACATTGTTATCAATATGGTTATAAGTTACATTTTGAATCAAAAAAATCTTATTTTAGCAATCAAGAAATTTGATTATATTTTTGTCATTCCAGTCATTCCATTATTTTTGACAGTAGTTAAGGTTGCTATCTTTTGTACAATAAAAACACCACATAATATTTTTTTGTTGAAGTATTGAATATGGGACTTTAGTTCCATTATTTGATAAGTCAATGTTTTGCAATATTTATAGATTTAAAAAAATGAACACTGGAACTGGGCACAGACAAGCTTAAAAATGCGATTAATTCATTTTCCTACTTCAACATATAAAACTTGCATATTTTTAAACACTTTTTAGGAAATAAATATTGTTTATTTTTAAAAAATAATTTGATTTACGCATTTAAACCTAAAAATTAATAAAATTTGACAAAAGTAAAAAATTTAACACATGTGCTCAAGAAAATTTTTTTAAATATTAAATTAAAAATACACTTCACTTTTCATTGTCACAAATTTTTTTTTTTTTTTTAATATTTCTTATCTCAAAAAATTATTCAGAATCACTATTATCACATGAAGTCTTGTTATTAGCTGATGCCTCTTCACTTGTCAGTCCAATCAGAAATGGGCAGTTGTTAATCAAATCTTTTCCATGTTTGAATATTTTATGTGTTGGACGTAAAAAATACTAATCACAGCCATCCTCCTGATGAAAATAAATATTTTTAGTTCTTTGTAAAGCTCAGCACACTTGTTGAATTGATGGCAAATCCATTTGACAGTGATCTCCCCCCCCCCCAAAAAAAAAAAAAAAAAAAAATGGTAGCAAGGTTTTCAACAAGTTTAACAAGGGTGTTGCAAATATCTGATGTAATTGCAGGGTTGTCATAGGCTGTTTTGGCAACATTGCCAGTAAAAGTGGTTCCAGCACCACCATCTTTTTTTAACATTGGCTCTCAATCTTTCTGCAAACTGAGTTTTTACATGTTCTTGTGTTGTTGCAATGATCACTTACTCTGCAGGTGTCAAATACTTGTAACATTTTTTTACATATTGGTGGTAGCCAATATAAAAAGACTTCTTTACATTTAGATGGTGAGTTAAGAAGATCTTTAACTGAGAAGTTTTGAAAAGAAAAGAAACATTTTTACCCACAAATTGTTCAAAAGAAGTTGCAGTTTTTGTACCTTACATAGATGTGAGAAAGAAGAGTTTTTGGTTCCAGGTAGTGAAAATCAATTCTGCTGATGTTTGAAGGTCTTTAAAGAGAAAATATGTATTCTTGGATAACTTAAAATTGACCTTTTCTATCAGAAAAGGATACATTGCTCTCTTTCATGACAGGGTGGCCACGCCTCCTAAAAAATACTAAAATGTCCTAATATTTGAAAAACATCCTAAAAAGACCTAATTTCTCCTAAAGTATAGGTGATTTTCTTAAACACTCATAAATTCTCCTAAATTATTTGTCCTAAGTATAATGCATAAACTATTATCAGTCAATCAACAATAAAGTTAATGAAATGAATCAGACTTAGAGTTAGTGCTGTTGTTTACTGATAGAAAATAATTTACTCAAATGTATATTTAATATTTGTAATATTTTAATAATTTAAAAATTTTATTCTAATTAAATTTAAGCTTTTTTTTTTTTTATTTCTGCCTAAGTTCTGAACATCAAAGTTATTTTAATTAAAACTTTTAATTAAGTTGACCTAAAATAATTTTGTACGATCAGAATAGAAAATGTCAGTCAAATATAATGCTAAATTTTAAAAGTGGTAAAAAGACAATAAATATAAAATTTTTTATTTGGTTAAGTATTATGTTATTATGTTAGGTATATTAGGTATGTTTGATGAATTTTCTATTTCCGGATATCTTTCTTTTAACTACTCCTTTTTGCCATAAGTTTTTTTCTAATAATATAATTTATCTTTCCTCTCTAATTTGAATGCTAAAAGAAGTGAATGTGAACTCAGTCAGTTAGTTTCAATTGGATCATGTGGACTTCACACAACGCACTGTTCATTCAAAAATGGTACAAATGCTTCAGGATGGAAATTAAACAAATTGCTGCTTCATTGTTTAAGATATTCCATGAGAGCCCTTCTCGTTGTGCTGATTTTAAAAAACCTTACTCAAGCTCAGTCTTTAGATTATGCTCTATAGTTCTGTAGCCATCATTGGATTGAAAATGAGGAAGTAGCAAAGAGAGCTATGGAAATGGCCCAAGTGGTTATTGACTTTTGGAAAAATTTACCAAAAAGCAAGCAACTTGATCAATGTATGCCTGGGCTAAATACTACTTTTCTTCATGGTATAAAGATGTGTTAGTTCCTATAAAGTTACAATTTTTTAGGGAAACTGCAAAACTGTTAAATTCGTTTTTTTTAGTTTTCCAAACTGACAATCCTATGACATCTTTTCTTGTGGAAACACTTGAGAATTTACTGAGGGTATTTTTATTAAAATTTATCAAAAAAGAAGTTTTGTCTGAAGCATCCACGATTTTTTAATTATTAAAAGTTGATATCAATGATGCCAAAAATCAAGTATTGGTCGCAAATATTGATCTTGGGTTCGGAATAAAATATGAGTTGCAGCAACTGAAATCTAGAAAAAAAGTTACTGATGTACAAATCTATAATTTTAAAACAGAAGTTCAACAGTTTTTAGTTACAATGTGCAAACATATGGTTGAAAAAAGTGTTCTAAACTCATACTTTGCCAGATACTTATTATGTTTATCACTTTTGTACATGGTTAAATCTCATGAACTTTATGTGTGAACTTTATTTTGACAAGTTGTTGCTAAAATTAGTTGCTTATAAAAAGGTATCACCTTCAGTTGCTAATCAAGCCAAATTACAGTATTCACAATTTTTAACTACTGTTGTGAAAGTGAACAAGGAAAAATTTCTTGTGTTCAAAAAAGAAAGTGATAGATTGGATTCTTTTTTGGTTCAATATACAGATGCTTCAAGATTCAAGGATTTAATGAAAATTTACCAATTGTTACTAATATTGTTCCATGGCCAAGCACAAGTAGAGCATGGATTTAGTATAAACGACCAACTTCTGGATATGCTAACTGATACTCTTGTTGCACAGAGAATTGTACATGACAACATGTGCAGTGAAAATATAAAATCATCCCAATTGGCTATGACAACTAAATTTATCGGACAACTAAATTTATGGGACATAAGGATACACGAAAACTATACTTTAGCAGTCAGAAAGAGAAGTCCGTGAATGCTTTAAAAACTGACCATGATACTAAACTGAAAAATTTTAATAAAAAGATTACTAGTTATAATGAACAAGTTCACACTTCTGAATGTACCATACTTCAGCTCAGATATGATGCAGATGAGTATGCATTGCAAGCGGAAAAGCAGAAATCATTGATAGAAATAAAGTCAACAGTTCTAAAATCTAATGCGCTAAAGAGAGTTGCCTCTGAAAAGTAGGACTTACTAGAAAATATTACAGCAGCTAAAAAAGTACTTGACAAGAAAGCTGAGATTTAGATTTCAATGTTTAAGTTTTTCAATCATTTTGTTTTTCTGATTTGATTATTTCTTTTTATGACTGGATAATATAAAACATAAAGTTTAGTTTGGATGTGTATTCTAATGATTTTTGTTTATTTATTGTTTGTTACTTAGTCATAAAGTCATCTTTTTAGTGCAATGTTAAATTTGTTAAATTTTTAATGCAAGTATGATTTGATAAGTTAATATTTTTGTATGTGTAGAGATGTCAGACTATTTTAAATAACAGCGTTTGGCCAAATTTTATCTTAATTATTTTAGCTAGGCATTCTTACAGTTTTTAAATAAAATGAAAATTTTTTAGTGCCACTTTATTTTTGAAATCCTCCTAAAATCTCCTAAGATTTTTATCCTTTTTTTTTTCAATTTTCCCGATAAAAAAAACATTTTCTTAAAAACATTTAAAATTCTCCTATATTATCCTAAATTATCCTAATATTTTCAAAAAAAAAAAGTGTGGCCACTCTGCATGACTTAACAAATGTCACCATTTTTTATACGAATCAGTTCAGGTTCTTTTTTGAGGAGGACATCTGAAAGTAATTTTTTCTAAGATATAAATTATGTTGTAATATGTAATCTTAAATTGCTTAACAATTGACAACTAAAATTTTAATATGAATTTATTAAACTATACACTAAGAATGAATGAACAAAGTTCTTCTGAAAATATTACACAAAAAATAAAAATTGAAATAGATGACATTTTGCATTACTTTTAAAAAAAGCATTATTTGAGGACATTTAGAACTTACCTTTGTTTAATGAAGGGATGCCTTATAATAACAATAACAATAAAGATTTTTAGTTCTACTCATTCATTTCTACTTCATTTATGAAAGTCACTTATTTCTTATTATGTGCCATTTGGGATCTAGTTTAGATCCCAGATAGCACTATGCTTAAAATGCTATTTTGATCGGTTGGAAATTTTACAATTTTTAAATTTTAAACTTTATCATTTTGTAGCTAAAAATTCCAGCTTTCCTATGATTACCTATATTTTTTCTATATTTTATTATTATTCTAATCAAAAGTTATACAAGTTTAATTTTTATTTCATTTTTTGTTTTTTCTATAAAATTTTATTGCAAAAAAAAAGAACTTCATTTTTTGTTTAGTCGTTTTAACACTAAATTGGGGATAAAGAATGAAAGAGGGGGTATAGTTTTTTACCAAAAATGTAAACAAGTTCCAAATCAATAATTTAGAAGTAAATTTGACAGAGTTAGACAGAGAGCAGAAATTGAAATTTTACAAACTAAATTTTAAAAAAACTAGTGTGTTTTGAAACCACTCTGGAATTCGATGAATTTACATTCATTTTCTCTTGAAAACCATGAATTTTTGAATAATGTATCTTGCTAAAAATTATCTCAAATATTTTTCAAATAGACATAATATTTTATGTATTCAAGATTTAAAAATTTGGGAAATAGCCTCTAGCTAGGTTCTTTTAGTATGATAAAATTTTCTAATTCAGAGCCTAAAAATAGCAATTTTGAATTCACATTTTTAGACATTTCTGACCACTGTGATGGGATTTGTTTAACAACATCATTTAATAGATAAGTATTTCTTAACATTTTATAGAGTTTAAAAAAAAAGAAAGAAACACTGGAATTTGCACTCAAATGGAAAGCACATAAATTATGGATTATCATTTTGTGGCTCTAAAAATAAAAATAAAGAAGTTAAAGTACTTGCTCTGATCAAACAAAAAAGTGAAACAAAGTTCAATGCTACATAGGCTCTGCTTGATGAATATAAGTTGTTGATAAATATAAGTTGCTTGATAAATTTAAGTTGTTTGTGCTTGATGCATATAAGCTATGAGCTGTAATTAGGATAATAATTTCTGATACAACTGTAACAAATCAAATCTCTATATATTAGATGCCAGCATCATGTCCTTAATCAGCCCTCAGAAGTAGGAAAAATAAGATCGACAATAATTTGCTGACCTAAATCTTTTAGAGGTTGGCATTAGGTTGGTTAAAAAAATTAGATACGAAGGTTTTACCATTAAACATAAAAATGAGATCGGGATTTTTTTATTGACCTCAAACACTTTTAGGTCAGCAGTTATGTCGACATTGCCGAATTAGGACCCTAATTCTGAGGGTTGTTAATTCAATACTAAACCATGTCATAAATGAATATTTTGATGGGGCAACTAGCTCACCTAATTTCAGTTATTGGCTTGTTAATAAAGTAACATTTATAGTATGAGCAACATTTAAGTTCTCTCTCTAGAAGTGATACAAAGGAAGTAAAAAATGTTTGCTGGAGATATTTTTATTCATCACTTGATTACTTGTTATAGACAATATAGGAATACAATACACTTATCTAAAGAAGATTTTAAAACTGTCAACGCTTTGCTTCACTCTTTTATTTTCACAATTTCATTACTTAGCCTTAATTAATTTGGACTAACAAGTTTTTCTTAAAACCACCAGGTTATATAGGTCTTTTATTAAAACCTTTAAGTAAAAAGTGTCATATGCTTTAATGTTCTTTTTTTTGTAAAGATTCTGGTAATTGTTAAATTAAGTTACATTTTTTTTTTTTTTTAAATATAAAGTTAAAAAAACTTGTCAATTGAACTTAATGAAAATAAATTCCCCTGTCTTGGGGCTCTTGATTGGGTAAAAACTAGAGATGGTGTCTTGATAAAAATGCTCATCTTGGGCAGATGTTAACTAAATCTAGCTACTGTCTTGTAGAAGGCCTCCTAGGCAAAGTGGTGAATTGATGCTCCTTATGCATCAATTAAAAAATAGGGGAATTGATGCTCCTTATGCATCAATTAACCTATTTGTCAAGAAATCAGGTTTGAATCTTTTGACCATTCTTTTATGTTATTCTGCTTAGCAACTCTTCACTCTATCATTTTTCTCTTTGTTCTAATTTTCAAGATTGCACTTATTTAAATAAAATTTTTAATCAAATTGACTATAACCTTTCTTTTTACCCTTCTGCCAATATTGTTGTTATTGGTGACTTTC
Organism: Hydra vulgaris; assembly: GCF_022113875.1. Taxonomy (NCBI): domain Eukaryota; kingdom Metazoa; phylum Cnidaria; class Hydrozoa; order Anthoathecata; family Hydridae; genus Hydra; species Hydra vulgaris. Next base: position 56,200,837 of record NC_061161.1, read on the forward strand.
ATGCTCATTGCATTCAATGGCTTAATTCTAACACCACTGACCCTGTTAGCACTAACTCATAACTTCTGTATTTCTCAATCTCTTACACAGCTAGTTAACTTTGTGACTTGTTTTCCAGACAAACCTAATCACCTACATTCACTCCTTGATTTGTATCTTGTCTCTGACCCTAACTTGTATCTCCTCCTTGTTCTCCTTTAGGTGGTTCTATGGAGACTATGCAATGATCTTTACAAATTATTTAATTTGTACTTTTTATTTGGACTCACTATAATTGCACTACTTACTACTAACCTAAAGCTGGTGTCTTTTGTCTTTCTGCTGATAAATGCACCTCTTATGTAACCTCATGAATCCAGGCAGGAATAGCTTTTATTCCTTCTTCTTATTTCCAATTTAAGTCAATTTACTCCATGGTTTTGACCTTCTTGTAAAGCTGCTATATTTAATTGTAATCATTTTTAAAAAACTTCTTCAAAAGAATCTTTAGACTTAACGCCTATTTATTTTTGCAAAAAAATTGATGTAAAAATTGTCTTATGCTAAGCTCCATTATTTTCATTAAGTAAATCTCGTATCTCGTATCTTGTATCTTGTCTCAGAAGTTAGGCTCAGAGACTTTTGAAAAATCTTTAACATATATATATATATATATATATATATATATATATATATATATATATATAATATATATATATATATATATATATATATATATTATATATATATATATATATATATATATATATAAATCTTTTAAAGTCATTTTCTTGTTATATGTTAAAATATAGTTAATATAATAAATACGGCTGCGTATAAACTTTTTTTAAATATGTATATATTTTTTCTTTAATATATAATTATTTCGATATTTCACTGATCTATTGTGATCAGCGTCATCAGGTATAATAAATAAAATAGATACAAAAAAATAAAATTTTTTACTATAACGATTTTTTTGTAACTATTTTATTTATTATACCTGAAGACGCTGATCACAATAGATCTGCGAAATATCAAAACAATTATATATTAAAAAACAAGTATATGTATTTAAAACAAGTTTATATGCAGCAGTATTTATTGAATTCTAAACATATATATATATATATATATATATATATATATATATATATATATATATATATATATATATATATATATATATATATATATATATATATATATATATATATATATATATATATATATATATATATATATATATATATATATATATATATATATATATATGCTCTGCTTTCAGTTATACTGAAGAACAATATATTGGCGATGCAGGCAGCTCAAAGAACAAAGATTTTAAATCTGTATATCAAAAAGACAGCAATCCTCCAACTAATCTGATGAAAAATACCAATCAAAGCACTCAGAAAACTAAACTTAAAGAAAAGCAAGCGATTTTAATCATACCAGAAATAGAAAAAAATGTTTTACCCAGTAAAACTGGTTTAAAACCAGATGATTTGAACACATTAGTTGAATTAGTTGAAATTCTGAAATCTTGGTTTACACCCAAATCATTAGATTACTTATTTAATACAGAAAATATAAACAAAAATAATCTGAAAAAGTCTGTTATAAAATTTGATTTTACAAATATGGATAACGATAATATTGAAAAAAAAGTCGATGTTGGTATTATGCAAAATTTTAATCAAAAAGCTATGGGATTTTTAACAAGACAACCTGAATGGGTATCGGAAACAGTTGTATCTAACAAGCATCTGATAACAAAGGATGATAGTGAGGTAAAAATACACACTTAATTTTTTTTTTATGAAATTCACAAGGTTCTTGTGAAAGTCTATGTGTTGATGTATAGTTTATGTGGGTACTCTTTTTCACTATAGTCATTGTGGGTACTTTTTTTGCTTGTTATTTTTATAGTAACTTTTCCTCAAACCTAAACTTGAGCATTATATTATTATTATATATATATATATATATATATATATATATATATATATATATATATATATATATATATATATATATATATATATATATATATATATATATAATTGAACCTCATGAGTTCTAAGGTCAAAACCACCTTATGTACGCAATACTATATATATATATATATATATATATATATATATATATATATATATATATATATATATATATATATATATATATATATATATTTATATATAAATATATATATATATATATATATATATATATATATATATATATATATATATATATATATATATATATATATATATATATATATATATATATATATATATATATATATATATATATATATATATATATATAATATATATATATATATATATATATATATATATATATATATATATATATATATATATATATATATATATATATATATATATAGTATTGCGTACATAAGGTGGTTTTGACCTTAGAACTCTTGAGGTTCAATTGTGAATCTAATATATATATATATATATATATAAATATATATATATATATATATATATATATATATATATATATATATACACATATATATATATATATATATATATATATATATACATATATATATATATATATATATATATATATATATATATATATATATATATATATATATATATATATTTATATATTTATATATTTATATATTTATACAATTTAAAATGTATTCTACAAAAAGAGTGCTCAATGTTCTTAAAAGAACAGAGCAATTACAAATTAGTATTAGATTTCTGATGAGTCTTTATTGATGAAACACAGTGTTAAATGAGAAAAAAATTTGCTAAGTGATTTTCTACTAATTTATATATATATATATATATATATATATGTATATATATATATATATGTATATGTGTACATATATA
>NC_061161.1:56204700-56237200 GCF_022113875.1 Hydra vulgaris
AGAACTCTTGAGGTTCAATTGTGAATCTATATATATATATATATATATATAAATATATATATATATATATATATATATATATATATATATATATATATACATATATATATATATATATATATATATATACATATATATATATATATATATATATATATATATATATATATATATATATATATATATATATTTATATATTTATATATTTATATATTTATACAATTTAAAATGTATTCTACAAAAAGAGTGCTCAATGTTCTTAAAAGAACAGAGCAATTACAAATTAGTATTAGATTTCTGATGAGTCTTTATTGATGAAACACAGTGTTAAATGAGAAAAAAATTTGCTAAGTGATTTTCTACTAATTATATATATATATATATATATATATATGTATATATATATATATATGTATATGTGTACATATATATATATATATATATATATATATATATATATATATATATATATATATATATATATATATATATATATATATATATATATTTGAATATATATATATATTTGAATATATATATATTTGAATATATATATATATATATATATATATATATATATATATATATATATATATATATATATATATATATATATATATATATATATATATATATATATATATATATATATATATATATATATATATATATATATATATATATATATATATATATATATATATATATATACATATATATATATATATATATATATATATATATATATATATATATATATATATATATATATATATATATATATATACATATATATATATATATATATATATATATATATATATATATACATATATATATATATATATATATATATATATATATATATATATATATATATATATATATATATATATGAGAGGTTTATATATATACATATATATATATATATATACATATATATATATATATATATATATATATGTATATATCAGGCCTTGCGATAAAGCGTCGGGCGATGTGAATTTTACGTCGTCCAAGAGCGATTTTGCGTGTAGCTAGGGCTATTTGCGTCGAGCAAAAAATTTTTTGTTTGAGTATATTTAAAGATATTTTTGAGCGGAATTTTAATGAAGTAATTTACGATTATTTTAACATTTAATAAAGTATTTTAAAAACCGCACGCAGTTGAAATAAAAGTTTGAATTAAAAAGAATTGAATATGCTCATTATTTACAAGTAGAAAAAGTTCAGATTAAAAAAAAAAGTTTAAATCTTTTAAGCTAACATTTTAATAAAATTATTCAGCAATAGCAAAGTTGTCGATAAAGTTAAACAAAAATACTTTCTTTTAGTTTTAGATTTTTAACTTAAATAATTATTTTACGGGGGTTTGTTAGGTTTTAAAATTATTCCATAGATTTAAAAATATTTATTAACTGTTAGACGTATTTAAAGTATGTAAGAGTAATTTCGAGGAAACATTTTAAAAATTGGTGAGCGCAAATAAAATAAAAAAAAAGGATTAATATTAAAACGTATTCTACTTGATTCAATAAAAAAAGTACAGTTATTAAAATTTTTGTAAATCAAAAAAATTACTTAAATAATAACGATCGCTTTTATGTTAAAAGTTACCGAAACTCATGAAAGCGTGCTCAAGAACAGCTTCAGAAAAATAGAACGTCAATAGTTTTTCGAATAATTTTTAATAATAATTTTTAAGAATAATTTTTTCGCTGAAATATTTCTTTTATACCTATAAGATTTTTATTCTAACATTTTATTTTATTTTACTAGAAATAAAATTCATTGTTAACATTAAAAATCTATTCAAAACGTTCGTTTAAGTTTTTTATTAATACGAGTGATTGTGCTTATCAACCGCTTTATGAAAATAAATAAAAATAAATAAATAAATATTATATAAAATCGCTTGTAAAAATATTAGCTATTGCACAGTTTTTATTCGTACAATATTAAAATTTCCAGTTTATTACTCGCTGACTTTTTAAAAAGAAAAAATAATTATTTGAAAAACTTTAAATTACATATTTAAGAAAAAAAAAATCAAATATTTTATAATCTATTTTAAACTTAAGTTATGTTTTTTATTCATTTAGTATGGACAAAACGTGACAAACGTCGAGAAAATAAACATTTACATTTTAAAAAACGAAACATTCCAAAACATTTTTAAATAATAACATTTCTACATAAACGATTTAAAGTAGTTTTGCGGTAATTTAGTAAATTGGTGCAGTTAATGTCGATAAATATGAAAAGCAAATAAAAAGAATTTAATGACGTCAAAAATCACGTCGTGCTTATGCGTCGCGCAGTTCTTATTCATCGCAAGGCCTGATATATATATATATATATATATATATATATATATATATATATATATATATATATATATATATATATATATATATATATATATATATATATATATATATTATATATATATATATATATATATATATATATATATGAGAGGTTTAAATATATATATTAGAACTAGATGAATAAGAGTTTTTGGAGCACTTAGGAACAGCCACAGAAAAATGATGAGACTTAATTGAATCACGAGTAAAACAAGAATGAATTTTAGTAGATGGAACAAGACACGCTAGCACTTTAGAGCTGTGCCCATTATAATGTTTGTAGAAAAGAGAAAGAGAAGCAACATTACGACAAGGTGGTAATGGTTGGAGATTGGCTGCAAGAGCATGTCCAACTATGTTTACAATGCGTTTTTGCACCTTGTCTAAAAGAGAAATGGCTTCATTAGAAGATCCGCCCCAGGTATGATAATAGTATTTCATATAAGGCCGGATTTGAGATTTATAGAAATAGAGAAGAGAATCCGGAGTAAGAAAGTGTCGAGCTCGATAAATAGATGCAACTTAAAACTTAATTTTGCAACGAATTTGATATATGGTTTCCAAGAAAGATCGGAAGTAAGAGTTAATCCTAGAAGATAAAGAGTAGATGACTCATCAAGTACATTACTGTTCATAAATATAGGAAGATCTAAATTATTGTGATAATGATTGGCTGAAAAATTTAAGTTTTATCTGAATTAATGCTCATCAGCCATTGTGAGCCCTATGCTGTAGCAGAAGTGAGATCTTTTTCAAGCTCAAATGCCCCCTCCAAGCAATTAGAGAGTGTTGGCTTCTTATCATGACATAAATAAATGTTAGCACCATCAGCAAAAAATGCCATCTTAGATGTGAGAATATCTGGAAGATTGTTAATGTAAATTAAAAAGAGTATAGGGCCAAGGATTGAACCTTGAGGAACTCCTGAGGTTACAGAATAAGAAGAAGAGTGCTGTCCATCAAGGACAATCTTTATACTATTTATATATAATACTGATTGGAAAGAATGGATTCAATAATCTTAAAGATATTTCCAGATACACTGTAAGAAGAAAGCTTATGGAGAAGACCAGCATGCTAAACCTTATCAAACACTTTAGAAATGTCAAGAGCGATGGCCTTAACCTCTCCACCTCTATCTAATGCACAATAAAACCTGTTGGTTATTACTGTTAGCAAATCAGCTGTAAAACGAGAAGATCGAAATCGATATTGATGATCAGAAAGTAAGTTGTTAGATTTAAGATGAGAAATTAAGTGATTGTTAATTAAAGATTCAAAATCCTTGCTTATGATATGAAGAAGACTAATGGGACAGTAGTTAGACAAGTCAGACCGCTCTTTTGCAGAATTTTCAAAAGGAGGGATAACAGATGCAGCTTTCCAGCATGCTGGAAACACAAGACTCTGATAAGCACTTGTTGAATAGTTTTGAAAGGATAGATGACAGCTCCGGAGAACACTTCTGCAAGACTATATTAGGTATGTTGTCAGGGCCACAAACTGTAAAAGAGTCTAAGTAGAAGATCACTTAAGATACAGAAGCTGGAGTGATACAAATGTCAAGCAATGGATCAACCTGTTTGATGGCTTTATCTGGTAGAACGCAACTAGTGGAATCAAGAGATGATATTGATGAGAAAGTCTCAGCAAACAATTCAGCTTTGTTTTTAGGTGAGGTGACAAAGTCTGAACCATACAAAAAACGTGGAATTACAGACTTGCCTTTGTTATTAAAACTATTGAAGGTTCTCACGAGAGCCTAGTTTTTGTGATGAAATATGAGATTTCATGACCTGATAATAGCAGGCTTTGGCATTAGACAAAACCTTTTCACAATTGTTTCTAGCAGTAATAAACAGATGTCTGTTTTCTGGAGAATTGTTTTGCTGATAGGTATGGAAGTAACGATTTCGATTGGCAATTGCAGCAGCACAAGTAGAGAAGCTAAATTATTCGGATTATCTGGAAAGCAAGTTGGAAAGTTGACTACTTGAGTTAGGGATTGAGAAAGGCAAAAGCTGTGAGCTTTAATGCCCTCAGAGTCAAAGACACTAGATGCAAGCCATTCAGTTTGATGAGCATTAAAGTCACCAACAACAACAATATTGGCTGATAAAGAGAGAGGGCTTGGTCAATATGATCAGAATTAACATCAAGAAAAGTACAGTCTAGAGATGAAGGAGAGGGATATAGAACAAAGAGAAAGGCGATAGAGTGAAGTGGTGCTAAATGAAAGCACATAAAAGAGTAATCTGTGGATTCAAACCTAGTTTTCTCAACAAATGGGTGAATTCTTACGAATGTAAATGCCCAGGCCAAGCATGTGATTATTGGAGTCTTTATGAATTAAAGGAAGTTAACCATCAACACTAAAATCTCAAGATGAGACAGCTGAACTCAAATTAGTCTGACAAAGAGCAAGTAAGTCTGGTGAACTTTACAAGAGATAAGACTCAACAGATGAAAAATTACTTCGAAGACCACGAATATTAGTGAATGATATATCTCAAATACTGTTTTAAAAAATTTTGGGAAGCTTGTTGCCAGGATAACTATTGCATTGGTAAATCATTCAATTTTTTTTTGATTTTTTGCTGCAAGCAATATTTTCAATGATTTCATGTTTCAAGGCCTCATTACTCAACATCAGCTTAACATTTTGGTGCATTGTACACTAGGGTTATAACAAAAAAAAAAATTTATGAAACCATTTGCAATCGAGGAAACTTTATGTGTAATTCAAGAATATAAATTGCATTTTTGATGTTTTTTAAAAAAGTTCCCCCACTTACACAGGAAAAGAAAAATGAAAAAATGTATTTTTTCAAAAAAGGACATGTTTTTTAGCTTTATCCAAAATAATAAAAGTAATAGCTTATCTAAGCAACTTTTATGAACAAATAAGATGGAGAACATAAGTAATATGTACAAAATATACATGAAATATTTAAAAGTTATTTTTTCCAAGGAACTTCAAATTCAAAAACTCTAATTTTCTTGATTCTTCATGAAGTTCCTCCATCAGTTTTACCGCACGTTCAGCAATTTAGTTAGATCTGGGAATATCAATGAATGACTCCTCGATTGACCAATGTGTCTTTAAACACTTAATTGATTTCTTGCATTTTATCTTGATGAGTGAGGTTAATAGTTTATTGAAGGATGCTTCATTGTAGTGTTGCGAATGAAACCAAGCATTTGCCCATTTGTAGCAGATGAAGTCGCATGCTGGAAAGAGGGTGGTGCGCCACTCTGGGATCAGGAATAATGCTATAATAGCATATATTGCATGTGAGTTCCATCTTGCTTGGTGTACATTTGGGAGTTTCTTCCAGTTTATTTGAGGCCAGCGTGAAGTTGTTTTGTAATGACAATACGCTTGACATAGTTCATATAAGAACTTGAAATCATCTAGCCATGCGAGGTTTTTGCCTGTGTTAACATCATCTGTCGCATATAGGCGGTAATCATCCTGAAGAGAAGCATAATTCTCTGTTAATTTATCAATGAAGGAATAATAGAGTTCTGGTTTGCTCGTTGGCTCTTGAATAAAAAAATTCATGGCATGTTTCAGAAGGAGGTCGAGAACATGGTGCTGACAGCCAATATATTGTGGTTTCTGAAAGCCCTTGCTCAAAACATCATCTTGTATTAGCTTTACAATCTCATGCAGACGACCAGTATTTACTGCAGTTGTATCACAGATTATCATGCAAATATTTTCCCAAGCATTATATTCAATAATTAGCTGATGTAGTTCCTTGTGAATGGCCACAGCAGAACCACTCTTACATTCAAGAATACCAAGTTTGATTTCGGTAGTCATATTTTTCAGCAGAACTACTTGGTATTCTTTCCCATGCACTCTTTTACCATCAAACTGGAGACAATATGGATCTTTGCCCTTGAGTTTTTGAGCAATTTTGGTTTTCATTTTCTGTCCTTCAGAGATTACTCTTTTCCAGACACTCGTCTGACTTGGAACTGGCCCATCGTGGCCTCATTTAGCAATGGTTGCAAGAACCTCATGTGCTTTTTGTGTAGAAATATTGTTTTTCAATACTAGTAAACCAGCTGCTGTAGTGCTGGCTCTTTGGTATTTCAGTTTGCATTCAGGAGATGACGTAGAAGAAGAGGTTTGCGAATTGGGTGAGAAAGCAGAAGTTTCAGAATCTGAAGAATCTGAGACAGTTTTATGTGTTTATGTGGGATGCAATTGAGAAGTGCTGGCTTGGGATTAAGTTTTTGATAGTCGGATTCGTTTTCTTGGGTGGATTGATTCCAGAGGAGCTTGTTTGACTATTGAATAACCAATCTTTCCTTCACTCTCAACTTGCCTCTGGTAGAGCTTTTTATCTTCCGTGTTTTTCCATTCTCCGTTAATGTTAGTGACATCAAATAACTGAGAAAGTGTTGCAGTGAATTTATCAGATGGTTTCTTTTTGTTTTTATTAAATAAATTAATCAGACTGTTGAGCTTCTTTTTTATTAGTGTGCTGGATAACAGTGGAAAGTCTAGAATTTCCTCCCAAAGCTTTTTTATATCTGTCATCATAATCTTGATTCGATCCAGTCGCCATTTCTCGCTATTGAACAAAAAAGTGAAGTTTCCAAGAATTTGATGGTTTATCGGCATCCGTGTGAGATTGGTTAGTTTTTCAACAGATGGAATCTTTGGATTTCTTTTATTTTTGGAAGAATAGGATAGATTTTTTATCCAGATACACCTGTTTGGTTCTATACTATTTCTGGAATATCTATAAGAAATTTTTTTGAAGTGAAAAAATGTCTTTTCTGGACGACTTGCAATCTTGCACTGAAAACGAGGTAATTAATCTACAATATTCCAAAATGTTATAAAATATTCCAGAATATATATATATTTTATGTTTGCACCTGAAACAGAAAATAAAATATATCAATAATAAAATAATTGTTTTTACTAAACTTGCCCCATGTTGGAGTTTCCACTGTTTAAGCTGGGATCAATAAAAATAAAAAAGTTAACTACCATCTGTAAATATATTTTTCTTATAAACAAATAGAAACAGACAGTTGACAGAAATGTGCTTAAAAGCAGCCTAGAACATTACATAAAAAGTCAGTGTGAAATTTAAATTGTTAAACAAATGAGGTATTTTAATGAGCCGGAAAACTTTTTAAAAATGTCACGTGATGGATAAGTATAATTGATCGATTAATAACGAAATAATGGCTTTGTTTTTTGTTTTTTTTGAGAGCATAGATATAATATATACAGATCAGTGATTGAGAGGTTATAGTTATGTAAACAAATAGGCTCAAAGTAATCAAAAAACATCTCTTATCCATCACGTGATCGTTGATCATTATCATGGTATTGTTTATTCGTGAAAATACCTCATTGAGCGATATAAGAAAAAATAAAATTGAAAGGTGGGGGAACTTTTTTCAATTAAAACAAAAAAATTAATGTTGCTACTGTCATCTGCATATAATTGTTCCTCGAATGTGATAGGTTTCAGTTTCATTAAAACAAAAAATGAAAATAGTTATTACCCTATTGTACACACACAAACAGAATCTGTACTTTTTCAGACCAGCAAGGATGCACCATTTAGGACAAAGACTGAAATTTAGGTAATGAAATTTTATGATCTGGTTACTTTTTCTTCCAATACTAACATAGTCTTTTTTACCTAACATTTACTTTGTATATTTAAAAAAACATTTACTTTGTATACAATAAAAAGTATTATAACATTTTTGCTGATTTGATGCAGTTTAATTAAATTAGGATATGCTATAATGCCTTTTAGATTGAGTAAAAACTTTGAACTTTACTCTTGTAAACTCTAAAATTTTGCTGCTTTTCTGATAAACCAAGTTAGTTACTTTTTTTTTTTTTTAGAAGTTTTTCTTTTGTGCATTCAATAAGGAAGTCTAGATCGCCAGCTTCAATTTGAATCTTCTTAAGAACTTTATGTTTTTAACAGTCACAAATTTCTTAATTACTGATTTGTTAACTTGCTTTATCTTTCTCTTTTCATGTGATGGTTTGTTAGAAGTTTTGGGTAAAGAACTTTTAAAGAAGACACTTCAAGTACAAAATACTGTTGAGCAATGGTCTTGTTGTTTCCAGCTTCATTTCTTTGCTTCATAACATCTCCAATAAATTTTATCTCAACCTTGTTCTTTTCTGATTCCAATTTTTTTCTGCCTTGTGACAAAGTTTTTCACATGGTACTATGAATTTGCCTTTACTGCGTATGAGTTTGCTGTATCCAAGTTAATTTCAACTTAATACAGCAATACAGGATAGAGCAAAATGAAGATTGCTTGAAAAAAAAAAACTATTCATATAAATAAAAATGTTGATAAAACCATTAAAAGTTGAAAGTTATATGATATTTAATTGTGTACTTTCAGAAATAAAAAAAACAAACTAAATATAGCTTAAATAGAACTAGGCTACCAAGAATTGCATTAATTGTTCAAGTTTGCAAAGTTATGTGCAAGTGGTGTAGTGGTAGAGCACTTTCTTTATAAGCAGAAAGTTCTAAGTTCAATCCCCGCCTCAACCCTGGTAGTACTCTGCTCAACTTTTTTCTATAACGCAGCAATTAAGTTCATCAAGGTTTGTTTTGCGGCTTAAAGAATTAAGAGAGGGTTGTAACCACAATAAAGTCTCCTCGACTGTAGTAACCCTCTCAGCCTTAAGAAGGTAAAAAACATTAGAAATAAAATAAAATAAAAGTTGTCACTACTATAAACATCTTTTAACTTTGTTATGGGTATTAAATGTATTGCAGAACCATGTTAATTTAATTGTATAATGTATCATATAAACATGTTTATAATGGAGATAGTTTGTTGGTTTGAAATATTTCTCTTTCATATTCAGGAGTGTCTTCAAAAGATTTAATTCCAAGCACTTTCTAGCTTGATTCTAATGAATCACTGTTTACTTTTTACCATGGTCTAGAAACTGAATTACCAAATAAGACTCAATAATTGTTTAATCTGAAGTTAAAACATACACATGACCTATTATATATACTATTTATATACATCACAACTGAACCCACAGAAATCAAACAATCCAGAAAATAGTGAAAGTGCTACCCATGGTAACAAAACAAAATATTTGACTTTTTAAATCAAAAAACAATTATCAAATACACAAATATGTAATTTGGAACAAAAAATATGTACTTTGAAACACAAGTATGTACTTTGAAACACAAATATGTACTTTGAAGCACAAATATGTACTTTGAAACACAAATATGTACTTTGAAACACAAATATGTACTTTGAAACACAAATATGTACTTTGAAACACAAATATGTACTTTGAAACACAAATATGTACTTTGAAACACAAATATGTACTTTGAAACACAAATATGTTCTTCAAATTGGGTTATTTTCTGTTAAAATAGTATTACTAAAATATTTTTAATGGAGAATGTAAGAGAATGTAAATAATTTCTGAATTTTTGTCTAAATTTCAAAATCACATATCTTTATTATGCTTTAAAAGACCAAAACCCTATTTTTTACTATAGTAGCCTAAGGTCTCCTCTTTCATTCAAAAAATACTAAATCCATGAGATTTGGACAACTCCATGGTAATGGAACAGAAAATGTGACTGACCATTTTAAAATTGAAAAATAACCATAAAAATTTTAAAAAAGCAAATTTTCTCTAAATTTTTTAATCCAGCACCCTCACAAATGATAAGATACCAATTTTTTACCATATTCTTTCACTCAAGTTTAAATTATTTATTAAAAAAGTGAAACTACAATATCCATAACAGCGGAATAAGGCAAAAAAGGGTGTTTAAGGCTTAATTTCAAAACGTCATAATTTTTATGGATTTAAAAGCTCAAAGTGTACATTTCCTAATGTTTTATTGATACTGGTTTATTTATATAAAAGCAATCTAAAGTGACTGAAAAACTTGATTTTTTTTTTTTAACATTAAATATGTAGTTATAGGTAACAACACCATTTCATAATTTGAATTAAATTAATGGTTTTGAAGAATTATTTTAAAAAAGTAAAGTTTATATTTTAGATATGATTACAAGAATATTTAAAAAAATTTAAAATTTACATTTTTAAAATATAGATCTTTACCTCTTTGAATATTATAGTTAACTCTTACATTTTTGAACGTAATGATAAACTTTGTCAGCTTGATTTTAAATATACTAAATTGCGTATTTATTTCGTGAGACTATATTATATTATATATTTATTTTATTCTCTGGAAAGATTAAATTTTAGCTAATAAGTCAAAAGATAAATTAAATGTTTACTACAAATAATTGGCATTGGTAAATATTTAATTTTATAAATATTTTAATATTTTTATGCATACATTTATTTTTAGAAATATGTATGATATTTTTGTGTGTAAATGCGTTGATTATATAAAAAATAATTTTTGTCTTGTTTTGTTTCGTTTGTTGATAGCGATGCTATTTTCTTATTCAAATATGACAATATTGAAGAGTTGCAGCCATTTTTAACAACTAGATGGCCTTCCTGACATCAACTTATTTTTTTCAGATTATTGGTATTTTTAACTACCACTAAAATCACAATTCAAGGTTCAGGCGAGTTCTTGTTGCCTATACATATACATTCCTACCTGTACATATAACTAAATTCAGAGGTTTATACCAGAATTTTTATTCTTTTAGGTAAGTTGCTCTTAACATAGCTAAGCCATAATTTAGGCTTTTTAATTTAAGCTTAAAGAGAGATGTTTATACATATTCTATTTAATAGTTTAACAAATAATCTATTTTCTAAACAACAAATAATCTATTTTCTAAACAACAAATAATCTATTTTCTAAACAACAAATAATCTATTTTCTAAACAACAAATAATCTATTTTCTAAACAACAAATAATCTATTTTATCTAAGTTGGCTAAATGATATGTTATAATAATTTATATGTAAACTTATAAATTATATAAATTTATACTAATTATATAAATTTATACTTCTATTTTTTTAATTTTTTCATAATAGAATTTTATATAATCATTATTTTCAAAATGTTTTGTTTGTATATGTTTTATAAAAATGTATTTCTTAATTTAGAATATATCAACTCCACCTTTAATAGTTGACTCAAAGTCTCAGTCTGTTATTAGAAAAAGAATTGTTAAAGAAAAGCTTACATCAAGGTTTTGTTTGAATGTATTATCAAACTGATTTAATGTTAAATGTAATATCAAAAGTTTTTAATTTTCATTTGAAAATGGTCTAGATTTTTAGTCATCATACGTTAGAACAATGTTTATTGGTATATTTCAAATTTAATCTAAAATTCTGTTGTCTAAGAACTTTATAAATGCATTTAAACATTTATCTTTTTTTTTCCCTTTTAATATATTTTTTGGATGGTACAGCGGGTGGGGTTGTAATTAGTATGGTTGCTTCAAGATCACCTAGTATGCAAGATGTCATCTGACAGTTTCATCATCATCATCTAAATGTTTGATCATCATCACCTGATAAAATTCTACAATAACAACTTTCCTGATAATCTTACCTCTAAAGTGGCTCTATTTGCTAATGACCTAACTAGATATCTGTTAATACGTTTAAAAAAAAAAAAGTCATCATTTTTTGATTGCTTAGTACAGTCACCTTCTAAGTTACCCCTCAGCCACCTCCTTTTACTCTAACTATTCCATTAAAAAAAAAGTTTGTGCATGAATTAACATTCACAAGATTTGCAATTACAAAAGATTAGTAGATCTACCGAGTATTTGTAGACTTGCAAAATTAAGATTAAATTAAAATTATTTGAATATTCAATGGCACTTTCATAGAATTCCAAATGACTTTAGTATGCAAAAGCTAGTTTCTGTGTCTAAAATGTGTGAAGTTATGAATTGTCATAAAAAAAAATAAAAAAAAAATTGTTCAAAAGTCTAGAGCAGTTTTTTTATTTTTTTATTTTTTATGAACTGATTTAATGCTCATTTTATTTGATTTAAACTAATTTAATTGATTGGACTCTTTTGGACACCATTTTGTTTACAATCATAACAACCATCTCCTTTGAAACATATAACTGTTTCTATTTTTTTGTTTTTTGAAAACTAATGTTTTCTAAAACAAGTTATTAAGCCTTTCAAGTATTGTTTGTTAAATTTGTATTAAGTTTTCAAAGTTGTGTTTTTCAAAATACTGAAAGCTCTTACAAGCTTGCTCAAAAGTAAATTCTTTGAGGATAAGATTTTGTTTTTTTGCTTCATTGCAGATTTTAAACAAACTATTAAAAAAAACCCAATTCAAAAAATATTTACAGTACAATAATGTAAAAAAAAACATCTTTGAGTTTTATTGATGTCATAATTTTAATGATTTTGTAATTAACAAACAATATCAACAGTAACTCATAAAATATTTACTTTATCTCCAGTTTTCAAAAAATTTTACTGTATAGTTATGTTTTAATAGATATTCATAGTTGCACAAGTAAAAGTTGTATTTGAGATTGTTGTGATCTCTATTGTTTGGTTATTTCTTCCTGTTGTATATAATTTTCATTTTTCTTTGACCACAGGATTTAATATAAACATTTTTTTTTTAGTTTAAAAAACCTTTTAACTGTTGTTGGAATGACAATTACAGATCTCTCTGAACTTGGATTCTTTTCACTTGTTGATACATTTCGGTAATTTTGTTTTATTCAGTTTTTAATTTTTTATAATAGTCATAGATAATGAATATATATAATATATATATATATATATATATATATATATATATATATATATATATATATATATATATATATATATATATATATATATATATTTATATATTCATAGAGATTTCAGAAATAATAATGGTTTCAAATAAAAATGAAATGTTTAAATTTTATATACAAAAAACAACAGCTTTTAACTCAAAATTGAAAAGGTTGTTTTTTATGACATTTTGTTTGCAATATTTTTTTTTTTAAAGTTTCAGTAGAAAAGATTATGAATTTTGAAATCACTATAAAATCTGGTACTTTTGAGACCCAGGTTGATACTTTTAAAGTGCTCCCATATATCAGTGAAAAAATTCACTGATATATGGCCAGTGTGTAATCAAGGGTCATGGAGGGTGACCTTTTTTTAAAAATTAAATAAAACCAATTACTTTTAAATTACATTCAAACCAAAGTTCATCTGAAGAAAAAGTTTAAATTTTGAGAAAAAGCAGAAAAAATAAAGATTGCGTGTTCTACCTTGTCAGTTGATGTATGTACTGAAGCCTTTGCAGTTACCTATTTCATCACATCATGCATCAATTAGTAGTAATCACTATATATATATATATATATATATATATATATATATATATATATATATATATATATATATATATATATATATATATATATATATATATATATATATATATATATATATATATATATATATATATATATATATATATATATGTATGTATATATATATATATATATATATATATATATATATATATATATATATATATATATAGATTTATATATATATATATATATATATATATATATATATATATATATATATATATATATATATATATATATATATATATATATATATATATATATATATATATATATATATATATGGCCATTGAATAACTATTTTTTGTTATTCACCTCCTCAAGGCCAAGAAGGCCACTACAGACGAGGAGGCTACTTAATAGCGGTTATAACCCTCTCTCAACTCTATAACTCCGAAACACAAACCTTGACGAACAAGGCTGCTGCGCGGAGAAACAAGTTGAGCGCGCAGCAGCCTTGTTCGTCATATATTTTAATGGCCATTAAACAACTTTTTAATAAAATGTCTGCTCTCACCCTCTACATGTGTAAAAGGTGTACAAAAGTTATAATGAACTTAAAATTTTTTGAAGATTTTAGGAAAATTTAATATTTTATATTGACACTTTTGTTTTTAAGGCATGCCAAGACTTTATGCAGCATGGAATCTATAAGTTTTTAAATTAGATCTTGTGACACCATATTCCACAGTGTTCACATTTTAGTCTTGAGTTGCATCAAGTTAGTGGGCTTGTTTTTTTGCAATTTGCAGTCCATTTAACTCCAACGATTCTCAATAGGATTCAAATCAAATCATTTTCTTTGCTTGAGAAAGTCTTTGATGCTTAGTAGTGGCTTAATTGTTGCAAAGTATGAATTGAGTTGTTTTTTCATCATCAGCTTGCTAATTGTTGATTGGCTAACTTGTTGTGCATCCATTGTTATATTCAGATCTGTGGCAATTTCAGCTATACTCATGTCGGGGTTGTGTCTAACAGGCATAATTGCTTTATTTTCATCCCTTTCTGACATTTTTTTAGCACAACCAGAGAAACTTTTGTCTTTCACTGTGCCAAACTCATTATAGTTTTTGAGCATTGTTCTAATGTTGCATTCCCTGATTACCTGCTGACGTCTGATCATGCCAACAACTTGCCACTTTTTTTTAAATTGATATGCTCTTTAAACTCATATTTTTGTTGTTGCAATTTTGAAATTTTAACTATTTTTTAAATGACATTTTTTCACTACAATTTATATTGCTTACATTTTTATTGAATATTGGTAATCAGCTGAGATTATAAACAAAATAATATACAAGATAATTAACAAATATCAATCAAAAAGAGTATAAAAAAATATTTCTCAAAGGAATTAATTGAGTGCGCTAATACTTTTGAAATAAGTACACTACTTGCAAATAAGTGCGCTAATACTTTTGCACACTTGTTTTTACTCACTTTTCAGATAAAATATCTTAATAATATTAAAAATAATATTAAAAATAATATTAAACAGTTTTGTACAAAAAAAAATTAAAGTTTTTACTTTTATTTTTTTCAGATTTTTTTTCAAGTTTTTTACTCTTAATTAGAAAAATGTTTCAGAAAGAATTATGTAATCATTTATTATCATTTTTATAAAGAATAGTTACAACTGATAGGTATAGACGTTTTATAAACTCGCTTTTAAACTTTAAATGTTGCCTAATTTTTAACATCTAATGTTCTCTTTTTAGTATTTTTAACATCTAATGTTCTCTTTTTTTAGTTTTTTTTTTTGATTTTTTTTAAATTTGATTTTTTTTTTTAAATTTGATTTTTTAAATTTGATTTTTTTTAAAACTAATATCTTTATTTTAGATTTACTAGTAAAAATATTGTTTTGAAACCAAAACAGTGGCATAATATTGGGCTAATTTTATTAAAATTGTAAGTTTTTATTATTTTTTTTTTTAATTCTTGTATAAATCAACTATTTATTACAAAAAATATCTTAAGATTCTTGTTTTAATTTAAATTAGATAGGTGTTTTTACTAATTTGTATATATACATATATATGTATATATGTATATATGTATATATGTATAATGTATATATGTATATAATATATATATATATATATATATATATATATATATATATATATATATATATATATATATATATATATATATATATACACACACACACATTTTTCCTCTATTTAGACTTAGTAAGAATAACCATGACTTAGCTTCTTCCTTTGACAGTCGATCGTTTGAAGTTGATGAATTAGCGAAAAGAGAAGGTCTTATTACAATGGACAATTTGAACTTTGTTGTTGAATCCATAAAGAATATGAAAATAACCTAACTTTTTATTTTCTATTATTTATATTTGCCTTTAAAGTTGTAAAAAGTATAATAATAGAAAAAAAATAAACTATATATTTTTTTTATTTTTTTCAAATTTTATCTTTTCATTCTTTTTATTTCGATATGTTTAAGGCTAAGAGTTTAGGAAAAATATGATAAGGGTAAGTTGGAACTTTGTTCTTAAACATTTTTTTAACACTCCTAAAAATCTTCTAAAACAAAGCTTGAAGACTCTTTTGAGGAATAAGTTAAGTGTAGTCACAAAATTAAGTCAGAGTTTAGATCTCTCACGCACTTACTACTACTTACTTTATTATTAAAAAATTTTATATATGGGTAATAATATTTTTTGAATTGTGGATGTTTATAACTGTCATTGTTTGTTTACTTTCCTTTTATCATTTATAATTTTATTCAAAGTTATTATTTTTATTTTTGTTCCAAATTTTATCTTCATCTTATACTTATTATAAAATTTTATTTTATAATTAGTTTTTGTTAAAAAAGTAGACATGGCAGAATCTAATAATGATGTAATTGATTCGTGTAAAAATACTGCGGAAACTAAGTTGTTACTGGTTGATAATGGTTTTAAAACAAAGGCAAATTTTGAAAATGATTCTGTTTCAGATGAGTCTTGTGAGAAACCTGTTAAAGGATTTATTAAAGTCCCCAAGATTCTTAAAAAATGCTTACCGCCTCGTGGAAAGCCTGCAAAGTTTTTTACCATAATACTTTTATGCTCAGCCATTTGGGGTACATTGTATTCTATGACAGGAAAAAGTGCTTTGCCTGGAGGAAATATATTTGCTATATATACTTTACTGATTTGCACATCATCAGCTGGTTTTTTATTGAATCTGTTTTCAGTGCCTCCCATTTTTGGGATGTTGGTTGTTGGATTTATTTTAAGAAATGTTCCTAACATTGATTTTGCTAAAGATATTAATCCACAATGGTCTTCAAATTTACGAAGTGTTGCATTGGCTGTCATTTTATTGCGTTCAGGATTAGGCTTGGACATTCAAGCTTTAAAAAAACTAAAGTATACTGTTTCAAGACTGGCTTTTACTCCTTGTCTAACTGAAGCAGTCACAATAGCTATTTCTGCTTATTTTATATTGGGCATGCCATGGTTATGGGGTTTTCAGCTAGGGTAAGAAATCTTTAAATTGATAAAAGTTTTCAAAATTTGATTTTTTTTTTTTTTTAAATAATTTTGTCATTTACTATTAATATTATTTTGCATTAGAAAAAGTTTCATAGTTTTTGTACTAAAAAAAAGATAGTAAAATAGAATAACAGAAAAGTTAGAATAATAGAAAAGTTATATTTATTAATTTTTATTTTAATTATATTTATATAATTAAAATAAAAAATCTCTAATATAGAGATAAAAAAAATTCTAGCAACAATTATTAGGTTTAGAAAAGTGTAGATAAAAAGTAATTTATTAGTTAAATTGTTTACAAAATGTTTAGTTTCATCTTGAGTGCTGGTTCACCCGCTGTTGTTGTTCCGCAAGTATTAGTTTTACAAGAAAAAGGCTATGGCATACAAAAAGGAGTGCCAACACTTGTGGTAGCTGCAACATCATGTGATGATGTACTTGCTATTAGCTTGTTTGGCGTGTTTTATGGTGTTGCATTTTCAGATGGTAAATGAAATTGATAAGTTTTTATAAATATTTAATAAGTTAATTTTTTTTAAATAAATTAAATAATAACAAATATAAATCTAATAATAAATTAATATTTTAAGCATTAATTGTTTATTATATATTAGTTTTGTTTCAGGTTGTATTATTTTTGTATATATTAATAGGTAATTTACTATTTAATATTTTTCGTGGCCCTTTGGAAACTGTGATTGGATTGTTAGGAGGGTTTGTTATTGGGATGTTGTTATGGTACATACCATCAATAAAAGGGGTAATTTTTTTACTAACTTTTTTTTTTTTTCTTTGGTAAGTTTTTTTTTTTTTTTCTCTTTGGTAAATTCCTTTTTATATTGGCACAAATAATAGAAAAAAACTTTTTTTTAAAAAAAAAAGTGAAATCTTTTGAAAGTTAAAATCTTTTAAAAAAAGTTTAAAAAAATTAAATTTTTTTTTTTTTTTTTAAATAAAAAAAAATTGTTATTTTAATAATAAAACAACATGTTCTTAAAACAATTGTTATTAAATACAATTAAATGCATATCACAATAAATAAAAATAAATTATTATTTTTATTTATTGTAGTCAAAATAATATTATATAATGTAATATTTATAATATATAATGAACAATATTTATAAAATTTACAAAAAATGTTTTTGTTAATAAATATTGCATAAATATTGCATAAATGTTAATATTTCAAAAATTAAATACTTTTTAGACTTTATATAAATATAAAGTTAGTCTAAAAAGAGTTTGAACTAACATTTAATTAAAAGTTCCTTAAATAATGTTTCATATAATCAATTTAACTATTAATTATTCCTCAAATGGTAAGTTCAACTAGTTGCTATCAACAACTTAGTTGACTTTTATTATTATATTTATATTATATATATGTTTACATTTATACTGTATGTATATACAGTAAAATCTTGGTAAGCAGAACTCAAACTTTTGTCATCTGAAATTGTTTCAATTGGCCCTTTGAAACCTAATTGATTACTATTAAAATTCTCTAGTTAAGTTGAGTCTCGGATAATTCGAACTTAAGTTGAACCATTTTTTTTGTCACCTTTCAGCAAATTTCTTCAAATAACTTGAACTTTTTGTATGGCAAATAAAGAAATCAAAATGGCTTTATAAATTTTTTTCAAAGAAGCCATTTCATATAAAACATAAATAACAGTAGCCGAATTTTTTCTAATTTTTTTGTTGTATTTAGATCAGAATAAAATAGATTGTTATCAGATATAAAATAATGCTGTAATGAAACTGCTACAAAGTAAATCATAATAAAATATCATTAAAAAAAAAATTGTTTTCAGTTTTAATGAATTTCTTAATAAAAGTCTGTTAGCTTTGAGACACAATTTTATTAATAAATAATGAAGTCATTGTGTTGCTAAACTTTTTTGAATGTTATCTTTGAGTGTACATTGTGAATAGAAAATTTAACTATTTTCAGTGAATCATAGTTTACGCTTTTATTAATGATTTATATTTATTGTTTATACTTTAGCATTAAATAAAGAATAACTTGAGCTAATGTTTCACCCAAAATATGTTAAGTTGAACCATTTTCCTTTGTCCCCCGGAAGTTTGAATTATTGGGAATTAACTATATACATATATTTATATTGGGTGTCCTAGCCGCCCCAACCTTTTCGCAAAACCACTGTTCAAAATTTTGCAACTCGGTTTTATCTTATATACATTAGAAATATATATGTTTTTAAGATTTTCTAAAAATTGAGCACAATCAAATTGAATATTACGTTAAATTATTGAATTTACATCTTTTTAGACTAAAATACTTTAAGGATAAAAAACAACATTTTTCTCCGATTATCTAATATAATGTTCATTAATTATTATAAAAATTGTAGCCTCATTTATGTAATTAATTATCAATCATCATCCAGTGCTAGCAACTTCGACTTCTTACGAACATGATGACAGTTTGTGCTGGTCTGGAACTTTTTTTTGTGAACTTTCAACTACTTGAAATATATCTTTAAACCTTTCTTTGTCATTTGTTGTACCAAAGAAATCATAACATAGCTTTACTCCTTTTTCAGCAGCTTTGTTGACCACTTGAAGACTTTAAGCAATTGTTTTCATTTCAAGAAAGTCATCCATTTTTATTCATTTATTGGCTGGTGTTTGAAGGAACTCATACGGAGAATTCACAATACGTTCTTGGTAATCCCCTCGAGTGAAACATAATGCTAGGAATTCATGGAAGCAATTTGTTAAGCTTTCTTGTTCCTTCTCAGTTGCTCTAGGAAGTTTAGGATAGTAAAAGTTTGCTTTATTAACTGGTGGAAGTTGCAACAATTTATAATCATTTTATTAGTTAAAGCAATTTGAGTCATTTTAAGTCATTTTTAAGTCACTTGAGTATATTTAGTCAATTAAAAAAATCTTTTTGTTCAATGATGTTGTAAAAGCATTACGCTTAGAGTGTAAAAAATTGAATATTTGGACCAGATAAAGCCTCTATATTTAATAAATCCCAACAGCTGTTAAGCATGACTTTTTCTACATGCCTGCGGCATGCAAACCTCAACAAGAGATGATCTAGCTCTCTCTGTAGGCAGAAACATGTTGCAGTATGCTGTCCTGCGATGTAAAGAATGAGTGAATTAATTCTTTAATAAACTTATGCCTAACACCTTACAATTAGTTCATTACTTAAAACCTCCACAGTATTTGTAATCCTACAGTTTGTGCAAAAATGATTTGTTGATTTGAAATTTAATAAACTATTAACATATCACAAAATTTAATAAATAATTGCTTTGTTAAAGCCTAACCTGTATTCAAGGATGTTGTGTCAAAGACCATGCCTATGATGTTTTTGTTGCATTTCTAATCAATGAGTAAATTTGGAATTTGGAACTGGAACTTAAATTTATCTTTTAAGCATCTCCACAGACAGATGTCATCAAATGTACAAATGAGTTCATTTTAGTATTACTAATGTTATTCCTCACTCTTCAGGCAATAACTTTTGGATTCTTGAGAATATCATATCACTCCTTTTATATATTTATTCTTTATATCCAATAAATTAACTGTTATTTTAATTTCAAATTGTTTTCTAATAAATAAAAATAAAAGTTTATTAAAAATAAATTTTCACCTGGTTTATGACCCCCCCCCATCCGTTCTATAATACCCTTGTCATATGATTTTTTTCTGCCTAAATACGGAACTTTATAAATTTTAATTTTTAATTAAAACAAAAAATTTGATAAATACTCAATTGTTAAACAAAGAAGCAAAGAAATGATTGGTATAAGTTAATAATATTAAAGCACAATGGAAATAAGTACTAAGAAATTCGAAATCTCATTTTTTTTAAATTATAACAACAAAATAACAATATTTTAAAGGTATAATAAAAAAGAGATTGTTTAAAGCATATTTTCAAAAATTAAGTTTTTGAATTGTTTGTTTATTTATGCGAGGAAGAACTTTTCGGTGGTGTTCTACTACATGTAAAAGAAATTCTTTATGCTCGTCATCTTTTGTAATAGATGTTGCATAGTCTTGAATTAGTTTAAAAGCTCGTTCAACTAGTTTAACTGCTGTATCATTTACAGATTTCAGTGATTTGATATGCTCAAACATGTGATTAAAATTTGTGTTAGCTTTCCAAAACTTTGGGGATTTTACCAACCAACCACTGTCCTCATTTGAATATCCAAATAAATTTAAAACTTGGTTTTGGTCCAATTAAATCAGTCAAACAAGTACTCTGCTTCAGAAAAAGGAAATTGTGGAAAGCCTATATCATGTTTACAGTTTTCTTTTATATTTTTCAGAATTGTTTTAGCAATTTTAGTTTTATCACAATCAGATATGTTATCAGAAAATAATGAAAGAGGGGAGATTTCTTCGGTGAAATACCAAAGATGCCGATTAAATATTTCTAGGGCAGCAACAGCAACATCATAGTCAATTTTTTGATAAATAACCATTTCTTTGTAGAATTCCAAGTCATTAAATGGGGTATCGACTGTGCTTGTGCACATAAGATATATTTTCACATAAAATAGTAAAGTAAATTTACAAAACCAAGACAATTTCTCTATAAAACTTTCTTTATACTCTGCCAGGTCAGCAAAAGCGAACATTTTTGATGTGTACAAGATTGTACACATCCATCTAGCATGATGGAAGGCTCCAGGTTTGTGCCACTGTATATTTATTTGTTTTGGATTGAGTAATTGCAAAGCAAGTTGACAAACATTCTCAATAATCATCTCTTAATATTTTTCGAGATTTCCAGTTAAGTAAACCAGACAAAAAAATGAAAGCTTAGGCCATACCTCATTTTTATAGTGCTAAATAGCTCATAATTTAGAAATCTACATTCTCCAAAAACTTTTAAATAAACAGAAGACAAAACTCTTTCAAAAATATGGTGTCAGCAGGCGCACCAAAGAAACTTTTTGTTAAAGTGTTCTTCAATTAACTTTGCAGAACCATTTGTCCAACCTGAATTTGATGGAGTTGTATCAAAAATCATTGCCACAAGTGTTTTTTTTAGTTTCCATGCCTTTACAGCAACTATGATAGCTGTTGCCTGACTTCACCCAGTTGTATCAGGAATCCTGGATACCCAATGCAATTTCTCTTCAGGTGCTCTTGGTTTTCCTGTTACAACTATAGCCAAACGTTCCACTTAACCATTGACTTCAGATACCAGCTTTAAATCCCAGTGAATGGAAGAGTACATGGGTGAAATGAATGTTTTCTTAAGATCATCTGAAATTTGCTTTCGAATTTTATTACCTGATCTGTTTGCTGTGCTTTTTGAGATTCCAGATCTTTCTCTATTAGATAGGTTCAACCTATCAGCCATTAAAGAAACTTTAGGGTTTTCTAATATCTTGATATTTTTTTTCTGTCTAGCAATAGTACTTTCTTCATTTTTATTATGAGTTTTGTTTTCACTATCAAATACATTGAAACTTTTTTCTTTTATGTTTTCTTTTCTAGATTTCTCTTTTTCAATAGCCTTGATTTTATGTTTCTCTTTTTCCTCCTTTCTTTTTACTTTCATAGCATAACTCTTGTCTAATGGGCCCAAAAACTGCTTTTTTAAGTGACACTGATCTGAGAGAAAGTCTATATCTGAGATCTGACTATTGATACTACACGAGGTATCTTTTATAAAATTTTCTGCATTTGATGCTGCAATATCAAACAACAATGATAGTTGATTAGTAAAACTATATAATTTATATATATATATATATATAAATATATATATATATAAATTATATAGTAAAACTATATAATTTATATATATTTATATATATATATATATATATATATATATATATATATATATATATATATATATATATATATATATATATATATATATATATATATTAAAATTAGTCCAGTTTGCTTTACAAAAAACATATATACACATACTGGCTGTTTTTAGTCCTTTGTGGGCCTTGAACATGTTGGGTCCTTGCTTAATGATCTTTTTTTATCTAAGTAAACTCATTGCTTGCAGTATTTTTATGGTTAAACTTACAGAAATTCACATAAGAATAAAAGTTCATATTATTGAACATGCTTTAAAAATTTTTTTTCTGTTTTTTACTTTCTTCATATAATAAACTGTAACAAAATCTCAAGTAGAAAAATTGTATATACAAAAAGAAAGGGCAACTTGCAGCAGCATTTTTTTAAATTAAATTTATCACAGATTCCATGCCAATGTTTTTTAAAATGTACTTTTAATTTAAAAAACTGTTTGATTCAATAAGCAAGTTTGTTCTACACGTTACATTGGTTAGTGCTTTTGATGCACTTTAAAGTCAAAAATAATCATTCTTTAGTACAATTAGTTGCAGCAACTTGCAACTTTCATAGGCCTTATATATGGCACTTTAATTTCATTTAATTTCCATTCATCAGGCCTATGTCTTGGATTAACATTTTATTCTTTTTTCTTTACCAATTTCTTTGTTTGACGTGATTAATGTATTTAATACTACTTACTCACTGTGACATGATACTAGCCAGCTTGTTCGTTTTCGACTGGCATGATACTAGCCAGCTTGTTCATTTTCGATTAGCATGATACTAGCCAGCTTGTTCATTTTCGACTGGCATTGTTAATTTTTGACTGGTATGACACTAGCTAGCTTGTTTATTTTTGCCACTAATAACTTTATGGTTTTTGGGATAAGTATTCTAGATTTAAAAAGGAAAGTTCATATGTTAAATTACATAAAATATTTTTGAATAATCACTATTTCCATCACTGAGAAAATCTTCATATCTAGTTGACACCCTTTATTGTTAACTAAAATTAACTATTAATATTAAAGATATTAACTAAAGTATCATCTTCCACATTATAAATCCTTTCTTCATCAGTTCTCTTTAAAGTGTATTAAAATGCATCAGACATTAGTTGATTGAAATTATTTACATTGACCTCATTTTGGTTTCATTCATTATTTGGGAATCGGTTCAATATTTGTATGCCTTAATAAATTTATTTCAGCTCTCTCTTTGTTGTTCAAGGTTCTTGGCAATTGGTGAACCATCTTTAATGACAAGCAGTTGACATATAATGCGCATACAAACACACATGTCTGTGTGGATATATTGTGGCACATTTAATTCCATGCCTAATCATATTGCTTTTCTGTTTGTAGATCAGTCAGGTTCAACATATTGCCCACGATTTTGTTGAGTTTTTTCTTTGCAGAGTTATCGCTCAGTGTTAATAAAATGATTCTTTTGTAATATCTTTTTATTAATTGCATTGATAACAATACTTAAACAAATTTAATATTTTTGTTAATGCTACTATTATTATATTACATTTTTCAAATGTTAAAAAAATGTTAAAAGAAAATTCTTATAATCATACCTTCAACAAAATAGGGTGATATTTAAAAAAATTTATGTATATATTTTTTTAATTTTTCATTCTTCAAAGTATCCTCTGTTTGCTTATGACAGCAGTATATACCCTGTGCATCCTTAAAATCAATTTCTGCAATGATTCAGTTTATAATTGATTTTAACATGTTTGTATAAATATCCAAAGGTGTTTGGTGGTTGTTGCATCTTTCTTACATTCCCATCACACAACAATTCAATCAGGTTTAAATCAGGCAACTGAGGAGGTTATTTCATATTTTTTAGTTTTTTTTGTTTTTATTTGGCTGTGAAATAATTTTGGCAAAGTTTAGAAGTGTGTTTAGGAATGATTTTTTGCTGAAAAACAAATCTGTGACCCACAGTACTTTTTCACAACAGAAATGCATGTTTTCTGAGAATTCTGTGGTATATTTTTTTTAACTATGATTTGCACAAGTTCACCAACTTTGTTTCCAGCAAAGCATCCCCAGACTATGACTGACCCTCATCCATGTTTGACTGGTTAAATCACGCATTATTTTATGCATTCTCCAATTAAATGGCTAACATATTATCAAAGATTTTCTCCAAAAATTTGGAACTTTGATTTGTTGGTGAACAAGATTTTAAACCCTTGTTTAATTGTTGTTGTTTATTGTTTGTTTATATTATGTTATTTTTTTAAATATATCTCAATCTCTTAACTTTGTTAAGTTTGTGTAGTATTGGTTTTTTGACAGTAACGCATTCTTTCAAACTGTAATTGCAAATTACAGTTTGAAAGAATGCGTTACATTTTCGTATTAAAATAACTATGAATGAAATCAGTAAATAATAATAATTACTTAAGTTATTACAGTAATATATTTTCAATTATGAGAGCAGAATATGTACAAGTATTCAATATTGTAACCAAGGGATGAATTAACTCAAATTTACTAGGTCCCAAAATTTTTTGCAGAAAGAATAAAAAGTGCATTTGAATCAATTTCACAAGTGTATATAAATAAAGTTTTAAAAACAAGCATTTCTTGGTGATACTTGTGGTCTAAAAAATACAATTTTAAAATTGTAAAATTCATAAAAACTTTGACCCAATATATAATCTCTTTATAATTAAAAGGTCAAAATAAATGCCTAAAATTATTGTTATGCTAGTTTTGACTGGAACAAGCTTAAATTTTTAAGAAATTGCATAGAGTTAAAAAATAAAGCTAAAGAACTTTCGAATCTATGTGTCTTTAAAAAAAAGAGAAAACAAACCAAATTTTTTGTTTTGTTTGAGTTTAGGTTCCATAATTTGAAATTCTTCAAAACTTAAGATTTCTTGTATCCTACTTTTTATACTATGGCTTGAATGAATAGAATTCTGCAAGACCACCAACTTTCATATGCATTATCTTTTAGTGGTATCTCTATTATTGTAGCTCTCGTGAAATCTTTTCTACAATTCCATGAAAATAATGCGATTAAAATTTGCATTGACAATAAATCCTGCACTAAAATTATAAAGATGAAAAAAAAACTTTCTTGATATAATCATTATAAATAACAAAATTGGAAAATATGAGTACAAATTATAACAAAAAAAAAGCAATCACTAACATTTAAATTAAACAGCATTCAAATCATAATTTGAATATTTTAGCTGCTATCTGTAGTAAACTTTATTTGCAAAACAAAATAAGTTTTTTAACTGTTATTTTTATTGACATTATGAAAACCAATTAAGGAGTATTACACATCAATTTTGTCAAAAAAGACTAAAAGCATAATACCATCAGTGCAATGATTTTTATAGCATGGGTACCAGGTCTTTCACATAAACTTTTATCGAAAATGTTCTGAAAAGCAGCATACAGAGCACTATTTAAATCAAACCCAAATAAAAGATCCCTATTAACATCAAAAAATAAGTTAAAACTACCTGTAACCTATATAATAAAATGTAACAGCTCCCAAGTTTATGGAGGTAAAACCAAAATGCAGGTAAACGCATGGATGCACTAGAGGAGTATTGACAAAAAGTAACCTTATCAATCTGCATTAGCATTTCATAAAACCATTTGCAAAAAAGATTTGTAACATTTGGTAAAAACAAGAGCAATACAGGTAGAAAATAAAAAGTTTGAAAGAAAAATTACGGAGGCCCTAGAAATACAAAGAAACATGTGCTCTGAGAGAAATGGTGGGATTAATCCTGATGAAGGTCAATATGAAGAAACTAGGTTTTGGATGCTATTTTTTAAATTTAAACGCATAAGAAGCTATTCAACCGGTGTCAATTGTAACAAATTAATATAAACTGCTGTTTATATATATATATATATGTATATATATATATATATATATATATATATATATATATATATATATATATATATATATATATATATGTATATATATATATATATATATATATATATATATATATATATATATATATATATATATATATATATATATATATCGTCGCATGAGAATTATAGGGTTCTATCTGCCTTGTTTTATGTTGAAAGAATTTAACAATCAAAGTTTTAATTAATAAATAATAATAAAAAATGATATATTATATAAATATGTTAAATAATGAAATATAGATAACATAAACAACTTATAATTTATAATTATAATGAATAACAGCTGTAAAACATGTATTAAATAAATATTGAAAGTTAAGTTCTCACAACATAAAAAAAGGCAGATAGAACCATATAATTCTAATGTGGCAGTATGTCTATATTCATATATATATATATATATATATATATATATATATATATATATATATATATATATATATATATATATATATACAGTGGTTTTCATAAATTTAGACGCACTCATATTTGAGAATAGAAAATTTTAGGTATTTTAACGATAAAACAATGACGAAAAAAGATTTCGGTTTAGTTTTTTTTCTATTTATCAGATAAATATATACAGAATACAAAATTTAAAAAAAGTTTACAAAAAAAATGAAATACTAAGTAATAATTAGGTACAACTACATGGTATTAAAAAAATCAGACAAAAAAAATTATCCATAAATTTAGACGCACGATACATTAGAAGGCGTAATTTATGAACCAATCAATATTTTGTGTATCCGCCTTTTGCTTTAATACAACTAAGAATTCTTCTAGGCATAGACTCAACAAGATTTTTGCACATCGCTTCTGGGACCCCATACCAGGTCTCCTTAAGGAATTCCTTCAGCTGACCAAGTGTGGAAATTTGAACCTTTGCTAATTCACGATCAATCCAAGCCCAAATGTTTTCAATTGGGTTCAAATCAGGTGAATATGGAGGCCACGGTATTGTCATAATATTATTATCATTGAACCACTCCTTTGTATAGTATGCAGTATGTGCAGTAGCGCTATCTTGTTGAAGTTTTCATGGTTTATCATTGAGCATAAGCAGGTCAATTGATGGAATTAGGTTGTTTTCCAGTACTTCTACGTATATTCTGGAGTTGATTCTTCCGGTGTATGTTTGGCACATACCAACACCTTTGTAATTGAAGCATGACCAGATTCCTATCGAGCCTCCTCCACTTTGTACAGTTGGTCTAATGTACCTGGCGTAATACTTTGGTGAGCCATTCTTTTGACTGTTATGTTAGATTTGCGATTGATAAGCTCAAAGTTACTCTCATCACTCCACATAATGTTTTCCCATTGATCTATTGTCCAATACTTTCTTTCACGACACCATTTTAGTCTCCTTTGTTTATCATATAGACGCAGAAGCGGTTTCTTCAAAGCAGTGTAGACTCCAATTTTGTATTTGATAAGTATTTGGCGGACTGTGCTTTGAGAAATAGATGTATTTCGCGTTGTATTGAATTCTGTGGTCAATTCTTTGTAACTAATTCTTGGATTAGCTCTGACAGCTCTAAAAAGAACACTATCGTACTTTCTCGTGGTTGACAAGGGTCTACCTGGCCTCGTTTTCTCGCTGGCACCACCAGTGTGAAGAAAGTTTTGTTTCGTTGTCCGAACGCATTTCTCAGAAACTCCAATTAACTTGGCGATTTCTCTATTACTTTTGGTTCCTTCTTTGATGTGCGCAATAACTTGCCACCTTTCACCTTGAGTGATACGTCTTTTGCCCATTTTTTACGTTTTTTTAGTGCAAAACTAACTTAACTTTTGTTTATTTATTAAATAATGATTAAATAATTCCAGGTAAGTCATATTTATATAAGATTTTTTGACAAAATCAATTAATTTAGGCCTATTAATGAGAAATATAAGAAAAAAACTACTAATTAACTATCAATTAACAAGATATAAGACTTTTTTAATTGCGCGTCTAAATTTATGAACAAAATAAAATCAAGTTTATCAATTAACTTTTTTGTGTTAATCGGTATAAAATGAGTAATAAATATCCTGTAAAAAAAACTAAGGTACTCTATAATAGAATTTCATTTCCTCTTTTAAATTATATATCAAACATAGCGGTAGCACTTTTATTTTATTTTTATTTTGAGTATTTTCTTACATATATGAAAAAAAAAATGAATGCGTCTAAATTTATGAAAGCTATTGTATATATATATATATATATATATATATATATATATATATATATATATATATATATATATATATATATATATATATATATATATATATATATATATATATATATATATATATATATATATATATATATATATATATATATATATATATGTATATATATATATATATATATCTAATAAAAAGAAAATCTTAAAGAAAGAGAAAAAATTTAAGCTCAAAAAACTAAAATTTGAAAAGGTAAACATATTTATACTACTTTTTTTAAAAATTACTATACTATGCGAAATGCTTTGTAAATTATTAAATACATAAATTATTATTTAAATATGTTAAATACATAAATGATGTAATTATTAAATACGTAATTAAATATGTAATAAAAATGTATAATAAAAATACAAAATTATTAAATCCATAAATTACTAAGTAAATATATTAAATACATAAATTATTAAGTTTACTTTTTACTTTAAAGTAACAAATTAATTATAAAATAACAAATTAATTATGTTTACAATAAACCTTAATAAATCTTTAAATAATCAAAGAATATTATACGTAATTACATTTATATAAATATGTAATTTTTTCAAATCTTTTCAAACTTTTTCTAGGATTAATTTTTTAAACACTAATGATTTTGAAATTTTTTAGCGCGAAAACAAACGTTCCGTAACAACTTAAATTTAATATTGTAATAATAAGTAATGGTTTCTATAAGCATTAAAATAACTATTACGTTAAAACTTTTATAAAATAAATTTAAAAGGCGTTTTAAAAGCTAAAATATGTTTGAAATTTATAAAAGCCATCGGACAAAAATTAGAATAAATACGAAACAACAAATTTAAATTAATAATTGCAATATTTTATATGAATGATAAAAACTAGGCTACTCTATTCAAAAAAATGTAATACTTTGGTGTCTTTTAAAAACTGAATTAATTACATAGCCGTGTGCTCAACTTCAATTTTGTTTTGTATAAAAATTAAAAAGTTCAAAAATTAAAGTTTATATACAGTATACTGAATTTATTAATAATTTTGGAACAACTAAAATGATTAGAAAATAAATACACATAAAATATATGTTGGACAAAATGACCAATAAATTTTTTACCGGACAAGTGCCAGACAATGTCAATGTCTGGCACTTATTTCAAGCCCTGTATATAGAACAGCTCAACAAAAAATTTAATAAAAGTTGCAGTTATGTGAACTCAACAAAAAATTTAATAAAATTTGCAATTATGTGAACATTGTATATAAAATTTAGCATGCTGAACACAAATTTGGAGCCTGTTTCTGTGTATTTCAATGATTTGTCTAAATTATCAAAAAACACCCATTACAATAATGATAAGGATAAAATATTATTAAGAAACTGAGGCATGTAACAACATCACATCACCTGTGATAACTATTCACTTGCTAAATAGAATGGTACTATTAATTTTTTGAAAAATAAAGGACTGACGACGACTTCCTCTTATCATATATCTTATCAGTATCACCCATCATAGTTTCATCCCGTCGCCCTTGGTAATACTTCACTACAACTTTAATACTTAAGTGAAACATCTAACTATGCTCTTTAGATACTGCTCCCAAATTTGGTCTGAAGAAATCCAGATGAGAGTGCAAAAAGTGTAGCTCGATTGACATTCATCATTCAAGAGCGTGATATGTTGTCACTAAATTCTCCATTATATCTTTGTAGTCTTCACTTCTGTTATTTCCTAGGAATCCATTCACAACATGTCATATTTTTCCAAACTAGACATTTTTATTGCAAACTAGACATAATAGTTTGTAAGTCCTCTGATTCCAACATGCAACACATCTGCAGTCCAGTGAAAATGGCAGCTTTTAGTTTTGCATCTAATAACTTATGAAACATGGAATATATACTGGAAAGCTGGTGACTGCAATTCCAGTACCTTAACAAATTGATTAGCTAATCCTAGCTTGATATGTAAGGGTGGTAACAAAACCCTTTCTGACAAAATCACTAATTAGGGTAAACAGTTTAGTTATTGGACACTTAAGGTATTACTCAATTTCATGTGTTCATACATAATAAATAAAACACACTTTGAAATTCAATGACATATTTAATTATATTTCTTTTGTATTTTAACAATTGTGTTTAGTTTATGAATAATCTAACCGTTTTACAAAAAAAAAAAAATTTTCACAAAAAACGTGCTTAAAAGTATAGTTATTGGACACATAAATGATTAGAAACATGGATTATGATTGCTTGAAATTCATACACTTTTTATAACTATATTTTGTACATAATTCCATTTGAAATATTGTTATACTTATGCTTTAAAAAGTTAATTATTTAATTAATTAACCCTTCAACTATTTAATTTTAATTAAGTTCAACCCTTAAATAATTTTGTAAGAAAATTTGCTATTATACAGCACAACAAAACACGTTTTAGACATGAATATTGCAGAGTTAGCTGGTAAAGAAGGAATTATACGCTTGGCAAAATAATTTATGGAGAATCTATGACAATATTGTACAAGTTTTTTCAAATCTATTCTTATTTTATAAAAACATAAGTTCTGGAGTATCCCTATATTAACCGTCCCTGTCCAATAACTGTACTGTTTATCCTACATTGTGTTTACCAGCTGTTGTGATGAACAATCTTGAGTAAGATAGTATTGGTTTGACGCTCTGGTGTCCCAAAGGTATAGGAAACACAAATATTTGGTGTACCCATCTTGAATGCCAAAAAAGTAGCTAATTATCTTTAAGTCTCCACATCCATCCCCTTGTTGCAGTAATCTACCTTCTCAATTATATCTATTTACCTTCTCAAGCAAAATTTTGATCGTTGTTGTAATCTTCCCTCAAATGCATTGAGTGAATAGAATATTGGTTCCCATTATATAAAAGAACACTTTTCAGGCTAATGGAACTGTCTATAAACAATCTGTGTGCTCTAAGTTCATGCAAGAATCCAAGATCTCTAAAAATACCGTCATCATCCAAGCAGAAACACAAGTAATTGAATACTTCAAAAATCTGAAAAAAAGTCTTTTCCTGTATTCTGAAATCTTGCATGGTGAATCCAATAAGTTTCATTGTTTCAGCCTGGATGTCAATATTTCAGCTCCAGACTTGATAACCTTAGGTCACACACTAAATCATTCATTTCACTTTGTTTAAGTGATAAACATCGTTTTTCAGATTCCTCTGTAGAACTCTCTATATTGGTAAGATTTGATGAGAAGTTGATAGAATGGGAAGTGGAAGCTATTTATTATTTGGAACTGGT
>NC_061161.1:56242200-56247200 GCF_022113875.1 Hydra vulgaris
TATATATATATATATATATGCTCTCCATACAGAATTAAGACAGAAATAAAACCTTAGTTTTTATTTATTTAAACCTTTAAACCAAATTAGCAAAATGGAAAAAGTTAAAATTATGTCTAGAAATTGAACTTGAACAACAAAGCATGTTAAACATTTTTGCAAGTGTCCTGATATAGTACTATATGAAAATTTCTAGATGTAAAAAAAATATGATAAAAAAATAAATTACGAATAAATAAATTACAAATCATCAGATAAAGGTGGTTAGGGAAACTCAATAAACAATAATAATTCAAAATTTTTAGATTTCCTTGAAATTAATTTCAGTATAGGGCTTTTTTTTTATAAGAGTCTACTACAATATATATTTTTTTGACAAATATAACAAACAAACAATTTAAGACTAAATTACCACACAATATACAAATGTTCAAAGAAATAAATAATCTTAATAGATTGCTTACTTCTTTGAGTATTTGAAGTCTGATATTAAATTGGCATAGTAATATATACTAAAATATTTACATTATCAAAATTAGATAACTTTTTTATAGGATAATAGTTTATATATATAATAAGAGCATGACAGTTGTTAGGAAGCATAATATAACGATTAAACATTCCCATACAGTATGCCTAGATATATAATTAACTTATAGATAATTAAATTTTTTATAAAAAATATAAATTAAATTGTTATTTATATAT
The DNA here is from genome assembly GCF_022113875.1 of Hydra vulgaris. Taxonomy (NCBI): domain Eukaryota; kingdom Metazoa; phylum Cnidaria; class Hydrozoa; order Anthoathecata; family Hydridae; genus Hydra; species Hydra vulgaris. Next base: position 56,242,909 of record NC_061161.1, read on the forward strand.
GTAACTGGGCTTTTAATGATCATATACTAAAAATAAACTATAAGAAAAGAAAACTATTCAAAAACTTATGCCACAAAAAACTAAAAAATGCCTTTAAAAAAAGGCAGAAAAACATCAAAAAATCAGAAAAAACACCTTTTTTTGGCCCAAAAAACACCAATAGAAAAAAATGAGTTTTTTTACAACTCTTTGTATCTATGCGTGTGTGCGTAGTTTAAAAAATTATAGGCTATGGATTATAAATCCTTAATTATGGAAATCAAGAATTATTATTATTATTATTTTTTTTTTAAATATCACTTCCAACAAGGCTGCAAGCAACCACTGTTAGTGGAAGTTGCTGTAAAAGAAAAGATGACTATAAAAATTGCAAATAATATGAATCAGGACAACAAGATGAATACAATGATGAGCAAATTCCAAATAACTGATGTTCAAGGAAAAAAACCGAATAAATAAAAATTTTAGGTGCACTTAGGAACAGTCACAGTAAAAAGATGACACTTATTTGAATGACGAGTAGCACAAGAATGAATTTTAGTAGATGGCACAATAGACGCTAGCTCTTTAGAACAGCACTTATTATAGTATTTATAGAAAAGGGAAAGAGTAGCAACATTACATATTATTAATACAGTTAATTAAAGACTCAAAAATCTTGCTTTTAATAGGAAGAAGACTAATGGGATGGTAGATAGATGATGGTTAGATGGTAGTTAGACGAGTCTGATGGCTCTCCAGAATTTTTTGAAAATACAGATATTGCTTTCCAATTGGCTGGAAAGCAAGACTCTAATAAGCACTTGTTAAATAGTTTTGAAAGTATAGACAACAGATTCAGAGAACACTTCTGCAAGACTATAGCAGGTATGTTGTCTGTACCACAAGCTGTAAAAGAGTCTAAGCAGGAAATTACTAAAGATACAGAAGCTGATACAAATGTCAAGCAATAGATCAATCTGTTTGTCAGCTATATCAGATAGAACAGATATAGTGGAATCAAGAGATGATATTGATGAAAAGTTTTAAGCAAACAGTTCAACTTTGTATTTTGGTGAGGTAACAATATCTGAACCATGCAAGAGAGGAGGAATAACAGGTTTGCCTATATAGACACTGTTAAAGATTCTTTGGAAGTCACAAGAGCCTGATTTTTGAGATTAAATACAAGATTTTGTGATCCAAGAATAGCGGGTTTTGGCATTAGGCAAAACATTTTTACAATGGTTTCTAGCAATAGTAAACAAATGTCTATTTTCTATAGAATTATTTGGCGATAGATATGGAAGCAATAGTTACAGTTGGAAATTGTAGCAGCACAATTAGAGAAAATCCATGGAGAAGAGTGAGGCTTGACTTAAAATAATTGAGACAGATTAAAAGATTTCATGCCAGCCTGTAACCAATAAGTTACATAAGAAGCACATTTGTCTGCAGGAAGAGGAAAGATTTATACTCAAAGGCCATCTCAAAGAAAAACATGGAGTCCCAATCAGCTTTAAGGTAGTTGTAAGAGGTACAATTATAGGGGGATTGATGAAGAAAAATGAATTAATAATTTTAGAGAGATCAATCTGTGATCAGAGGTACCTAAGGTTGAATGTGGAGAAACTGAGTACTGACTAGGATCAGAAACAAGAAATGAGTCGAGTAGAGAAGGTAAATGATTTGGATTGTCTGGAAAACGAGTTGGAAAGTTGACTATTTGTGTTAGAGATTAAGAAAGGCAAAATTTGTGGGCCTTAACACCTGCAGAGTCACTGTCACTATAACCAAGTCGTTCAGTGTGATGAGTATTAAAGTCACCAGCAACAACGATTTTGACTGTAGGATAAAGAAAAAGGGCTTGGTCAATTTGATCTGAAATAACATCGAAAAGTGCAGTCTTGAGATAAAGAAGAGTGATATAGAACAAAGAGAAAAATGATATAGTGAAGTGGTGTTAGACAGAAGCATAAAGTAATAGTCTGTAGATTTAAATCTAGTTTCCAAACAAATGGGTGAGTTTTTACAAATGTAAATGTTCAGGCCAAGCATGTGACTATTGGAGTCTTTATGCATTAATAGAAGATACCATCAACACTAAGATCATAAGATGAGACAGCTGAACTCAAATTAGTCACACAAAGTTGAACTGGTGAACTTTACAAAAGATAAGACTCAACAGAGGAAAAGTTACTTTGAAGACCACAAGTGTTTGTGAATCATAGATTTAGAGATCTTGGTGCTGACGATGGTTTTTTGTGTTTTATAGTTTTTGGTACTTTAGTCATTTTTAAATTTATTAAATAACTGGACTCAAAGCACAGATATTTCTCAGTACAGTATTCAATAGTCCATGTATTTAAATCATTTCTATTAATAAACTTAAAGCTGTAACTAAAGGCTCTAAATGTGGCCTTGACAATGCACATCAAAAGTACAAACAGGGAATCCACGCGCAACATGGCACTGATATTTTACAGCTGTTGATGGATTCAGGCTCTATGAGAACTACGATAGAGCTAGAAACTTGACTACCGCCAGCCTTAGATCCATAAAACTGTGTTTCAGAACTGTACCCTTATTAGGAGATAATAGAATGAGTTGCATTGTCATAAAAACAGAAACACCAGCAAAACCCATGCAAAGAGTGAAGAGGATCCAGCATTCAACACTATGAATCTGTTTACTTAATTACTTAGCTTTTGTTGGAAAAAATTTCAAAAACAAAAAAAATTTCATCAAATGGAAAACAGTTGACATTCAAAAGACAAATTGATAAATAAAACAGATTTTTTATTTTATTTTCTGAGTTTATTTATTGTAGTGCCACAGTGGCCATAAATATATAGTTTCCTTTTTTCATTATTATTTGATATAATACTGAACTATATTTGCAATAGCTTTGTTGTTGTGAAGGAATCGGGAATGCCATTCTGCCACTCCTTTACTTAAATTTTTTTTGAGGAAGACATCAGGAGTTTCTTTGTATTTTAAAAAATTTAGTTTAGTTATAATTGTAGTGCAGGATGGGTTAAAAAAGTTATCAGAAAAATAGTTTTTTTTGTTTGTTTTGATACCCTCTCCAAATAGATTTCCCACAGATTAGGAAATTTGTCACAGAATTTAGTGGCTTAAAATGACTCATTCGTCTGCAATCAAAGCATTGTTATTCAAGATCCTCTGTTTTCTGACAAGTACAGGCAAACTTGAATGAAGTGATGGTATGTTGTATGATGATAGCAGAAACGAGCTGTCTAATGTTTGCATCAAAAGGGAACTGGGTAACATTTAAAACAAAGCAGGCTTTGATAAAAACTTTATCATCAGTGAAAAATCAATTAGGCGAGTGATTAATTTTTAATCTTTCATCGTGAAAATTTAGTATTCTGTGAAACATATTTTTTATAGTATATTCAACATGTTTTGATATATGTCATAATGTTTTATGTTTTTTTTTTAATTTTTTAATAGAATCATTGCACTGTATACTCAGTTTACTAAATTCATGAAGATAAGAAATTTGGAAATGAGAAAAGACACTCTGAGCCAACACACTCAAGAGTACTTAGACATGGGTAATGTTTTGTTTTCTATTCACAAGGAAGATATGTTCAAGTTAATTAGCCAAGATTCTAGAAGTAGTAAAGAAGCTGTAAAGGGGGACTCTATCTTCTCGATCAGATGTTTAAAAGAGGACATAGTCAAGACAACGTACAGTAATAGCAAAGTAAAGAAATGAATGAGAAACCTGCTGATAAAAATGATAAAAGAAGAGCAACTGTAAAGGAACTTGCAACTGCAAGGAAGAGAGATAATGATGATAAAACTGTAAGAGAAAAAAAGCCAAATAATATAAAAACCAGCAGAACAAGAAATTTTGAGAAACTTTGATCTTGAATTCTCCATTGGATGTAGTGAAACAGATTTGGGTTCAGACTTTGAGACTCCTCAAGAAGGAAAAAAAGCTGGATGAACTAACCAAGATGTGCCTTCAACTCAGTCTGAATGATTATTTTCAGGAAAAGCAAATTCCAAACATGGCAAGGTAAATAGTTTCATGTATAATTTATGTAAAAGTCAAGTATAAAACAAATATAAGTACACAATTTAAAAAAAAAAATTATTAAACATTGTTTAGAAAATGAAATGCTATACTTTTTTTTAGGTATGAAGTTAGTATAAAAGCTGAAACAGTAATGTTGTTGTCACTATTCCAAGCTGAGGAGTTTAGATGTTGACATGTTGAACTTTTCCTCAGATCACAAATATATATATATATATATATATATATATATATATATATATAT
>NC_061161.1:56252200-56259700 GCF_022113875.1 Hydra vulgaris
CACATATTGTTTTTATGCCTTTCATATTATATATTTGTGAATATTTTTGGAATTACATGGTATTTAAGTTTTAATGTTCCATACTTTACTAGATGATGTGGTAAAATGGTTAACAAACTGAAGGTACATAGTACATAACTTACAATGTTTTGATATACATTTAAAAACCTCATCATTACATACATGCAGAACAGAATTTGGTTCAGATAAGTTTGATCAGCATGTTTTCAATTGCCAAAAATTGAACGTTTTTCAAATTTTTTCCTTTGTTGAAACTCTCAAATGAGAATTTACTTCTTCTCACATGCATAAGGAGAGACATGACACAATTAACATATAAACAGAAAGTAATTATTTTCACATTACTTTTAAAATTTCCTTACCAATAAGAATCAAGTTATACTATATGATTGTTAATTATAGTTTTTTTATATAAACCTTATTACTTCCTTTTTTAAACTTTTTATAGGATATTTCAATATAATAGTTTGTAAATCTCATACACAGCTGAAGATTTAATATGAAAGGCCTTCTGTGTTTGAGAAAAAATTAAAAAATTTGTCAAAATTTAACTAATAAATATATTTTACTTATCTTAGTTTGAATAGTTTTTCATTTTTTACCTGGAACTTATACAACTTTTTGTTTTGTTATCTCCTTATGGGGTGTGCTGTTTACATAATGCTGGCCACTACTACTAAAATCAGATCATGCGAGAGAGGCTCAAGCTTGACAGATCAAGCAGGTCCAACTACATTTACAATGTATTTTTGGACCTTGTCTAGAAGAGAAACAGCGTCATTAGAAGAACCAGGCCAAATATGACAACAGTATTTTATACATGGACTAAAAAGAAATTTATAGAGGTAGAGAATGGATTCAGGAGAGGTAGGAAACAGAATCAGGAGTAAGATAGTTGTGAAAAAAGAGAAGCAACCTTAGCAGATGCTAACTTCACAATCAATTGTATATATGGTTTCCATTAGAGATCAGAAGTGAATGATAATCCAAGAAGACATGAAGAAGAGGACTCAGTAAGAGGGTTGCCATTCATTAACATAGGAATGTTAATAGTATTTCAATAGTTGTTTGTAATAAATAACTGAGTTTTATGGGAGTTAATATTCACAAGCTACTGCAACCCAAAGCTGTGACAGAAGTGGGATCAAATTCAAGTTTAGCTGCCTGTTCTAAGCAATTGAAGAGGAAAAACCTTTTGCAGTATGCTATAAAGATAAACAAAACTGTATGCTTATGCATATATAGCATAAGCTTACTATGCTTATATAAACACACTATAGTTAAAATATAGAAAACACTATATAAAAAATGGTAGATTAAAAATGGTAGGTAAAAAGTGATAAATAAAAGTAAATCATGCTATGTGGAAAAGTTATGATTGGCAAACAAACTGAGCTACTAGTTTTTTCCATTGCAAATTCTTTGTTCATTTGATACTTCTGAATTGTTTTTGTGACTTCTTAAAATAAGAATAATATTTATAACTCTGTGTTTCTAAATCCAAAATAATTTTAAAAAACTAAAACTTCTGAAAATATAAAAAAATTTTTTAGCCTATTTTAAGTTCAAATTGTATTTTTAGAAAAATGTTGTAGCTCTTCGCTCAGCTTTGCTACTTTTTTGCTGCTTATTTTTTCTCTTTGGATTTATCTTAATTAAACTAAAAGGTGCTGGTGCCCTAGGAGTGCTTTGTATGGCAACAGTGGCTGGGTATGGCTGGGGTGAGCAAGATAAAGTAAGTATTGAACATCTTTTGTCTTTAATTTTAAATTTTTTTAAATATACTTTTGAATAAAAAACCGTTTAGGTGCATGTAGAGAAAGTGTTTAGCATGATCTGGTACTACCTTGAACCTTTGTTATTTGGTCTTATCGGTGCAGAGGTTGTTATAGACTATCTGGTTGGAAGTCTCATTGGTTAGTTTTTTAGTATTAAAGCACAATTTTTTAAATAGAAAACCAAAAAATCATTTTTTACTTTATTTTTGTAAAAACTAAAAAAGTTAGTGTTTTTAATGTTAAAATTAGAAACACTTAAGTATAAAAACTTAAAAATTCAGTTAAATTTCAAATAAAACTTTAAAACATTTTGTATTTAAAATGATATTCCAAGATAAGAATAATTTTTTTGCGAAAAAAAAATTATTCTTGCAAAGGTGCAAAAGCTACTGCCTGCTCTTCTACTCTATAATATTAAAAAATATATAATTTTTATTAGTTTTTAAAACATGAATCTTAGCAAAAAAAAAAGCTAGGTAGAGCAACAAGTTGACGAGGGGTACTTCCTCTAGTTTAGAATTTGACCTCTTTACAAAATGTTGATATCTCTACAAACTGTTGCTCTTTATAACTGAACCACTATCATGTAATCCTTTTAAAAAAATAAAATGTTAAAAATGGATTTGCATAAAAATGTCTTCTTAAAAATTTTTATTTTCACATTTCACATTTCACATTTGCTAGTTGTAATACTAATTATAAAAATTTTGAAAAATTTACAAGAATAATAGAGACTTTAAAAAATTTATCTGATAAGATAAAAGTGACTATTATTACAAAGTTTATGGTAAATAAACTTCTAAATGAAGCTCCTAAAGTTTCTTATAAATATTTTGAGTTTTTAAAGATAAGTTATGGTTTCTCTTCTTTTCAATTACTCCAATATATATTGATTATGATTTTATTTTTTTATGTTTATTGAAAAGTCTTGTTTCCTGCTATGATTTCTTGTTTCCTTAAAAAACATTAACATAAAAACAATAACTACTTTAAAAAGCTGTTTTCTGACTTCATTGAAGTTAAAAAGAAATCAAATTTAATTAAATATTAAACATTTAGAGTTTAAATTTAATATTAAAATATATTGTATAATATATAAAAATTCAGAATTTAACATTAAAATTTTTTTTCTTTTTTTTTAATTTGTATTCACTCCCAACAAGGCTGCAAGCAACCACTATTAAGTTGGAAGTTACTAGGAAAAAAAAGAACAGAGTTATAGAGCAAGGAAATGGTTGACAGAAGACTTGAAAAGTTGAAGGTTGTATGAGTCAGGAAAACATGAAGATGGGAGAGAGTTCCAAAGGATTGAAGTGCGGGGAAAAAAACTAGATGAATAAAAGTTTTTAGAGCATGCAGGGACAGATACAGTAAACGAATGAGATTGTTGATGGAACTAGAGATGATAACTCCTTTGAGCAGTGACCATGATAGTATTTGTAGAAAAGAGAAAGAGATGCAACTTTACGACGATGGGAAAGAGGTTCAAGCTTAGCAGATTTTTTCCAGGTCCAACAACATTTACAATGCGATTTTGGACCTTGTCAAGAAGAGAAAGTGAATTGTTAGAAGAACCAGCCCAAATATGACAACAGTATTCCATACAGGGACGAATAAGAGATTTGTAGAGGTAGAGAATGGAATCAGAAGTAAGAAAATGGCAAGCACGATAAAGAGAAGCAACCTTAGCAGAAGCTAATTTAGCAATCGATTGTATATATGGTTTCCATGAAAGGTCAGTAGTAAACGATAATCCAAAAAGACGTAAAGAGGAGGACTCAGTAAGAGGATTGCCATTCATTAATATAGGAATGTTGACCATACTACGGTAGTTGTTTGCAGTAAGCAATTGGGTTTTTTTAGAGTTGAAATTCACAAGCCACTGTGAACCCCAATCTATTACTGAAGTGAGATCAGATTCAAGATCAGCTGCTTGTTCTAGGCGATCGAAAAGAGAAGACTTTTTGTCAAGACAGGAGTATAAAGTTGAGTCATCAGCAAAAAGAGCTACTTTAGATGAAAGGTTGTCAGGAAGATCGTTTATGTAGATAAGAAACAAAACAGGGCCCAGGATGGAACCTTCGGGAACCCCAGATGTTACTGGAAATAAAGAAGAGTGTTGGCCTTCAAGGATGACTTTAATAAACCGGTTAGAAAGAAATGATTTGATAATCTCAAAAACTTTCCCAAAAACACCATATGAAGCTTATGGAGAAGACCAGAATGCCAAACTTTGTCGAAAGCTTTAGATATGTCGAGAGCAATAGCCCTAGCCTCACCGCCTCCATCTAATGCACGATAAAATCTTTCAGTTACAGCAGTTAGCAAGTCGGCCGTAGAGCGAGAGGATTGAAAACCGTATTGATTGTCTGACAGCAGTTTATTTGACTCAAGATGAGATGCGAGAAATTTGTTGATCAAAGACTCAAAGACCTTGCTAATAACAGAAAGAAGACTGATCGGACGATAATTGGAGGGGTCAGAATTTTCTCCAGAATTTTTGAATATTGGAACCACAGATGCCATTTTCCAACAAGCAGGAAAACAAGACTCAGTCAAACACTTGTTAAATAGTTTAGAGAGAATTGAAGAAAGTTCTGGAGAACAATTCTGCAAGACTGTGACAGGAATGTTGTCTGGACCACAAGCTGTAGACGAGTTTAATTGAGATATGACTTTAGCAACAGAAGCCGGAGTGATTTGAATGTCTAACAATGGGTCAACCTGTTTGACTGGAATGGAAGGAAGAGAATGTCCATAAGATTCAAGAGTGGAATTAGAAAAGTTCTTTGCAAATAGTTCTGCCTTATCCTTGGGAGAGGTTATAAGATCAGTCCCATGAATGAGAGATGGAATGTTAGATCTACCCTTGTTAATAATGCTGTTGAAGATTTTCCAAAAGTCTTTAGAGCCTAACTTCTGTGATAAGATGCGAGATTTAGTGAACTGAGAATAATGGAAACCTTTTTACATCGATTTCTTGCAATAATAAATAGCCGTTTGTTCTCAAGAGAGTTGTTCTTTTGAAAAAGATGAAAAAAATGATTACGATTGGATATAGCAGCCGCACAAGAAGGAGAAAACCATGGAGTAGAATGAGGCTTGACTTGAAATCGACACGAAGGAATAAAAGCTTCCATTCCAGCCTGAATCCAGGAGGTTATGTAGGAGGCGCATTTGTCAGCTGAGAGAGAAAAAACATCAGCCCAAGGACCATCACGAAGAAAATCACAAAAGGAATCCCAGTCAGCTTTCGGGTAGTAGTAGGTGGTGCGATGATAAGGTGAGCCCAAAAAAGAAGTACGAGAAGAAAGATTTATAGAGATCATTGCATGGTCAGAACCACCTAAGGGAGAAAAGGGAGAAACTGAACATAAGCTAGGGTCAGAGACAAGACATAAGTCAAGGAGTGAAGGTAAATGATTAGGGTTGTCAGGAAAACGAGTCACAAAGTTAACTATCTGAGTAAGAGATTGAGAAACGCAGAAGTTAAAGGCTTTAGTGCCGGCAGGATCAGTGGTGTTAGAGCCAAGCCATTCAGTGTGATGGGCATTAAAATCACCAACAACAAAAATATTGGCAGAGGGGTAAAGAGAGAGGGCATGGTCAATTTGATCAGAGATAACATCTAAGAGAGTGCAATCATGGGAAGAAGGAGAACAATAAAGAACAAAGAGAAAGGTGATAGAGTGAAGAGGTGCTAGGCGAAAGCACATAAAAGAATGGTCAAAGGATTCGAACCTGATTTCACGACAAATAGGGGAATTAATGCGTATGTATACCTAAACCTAGCATGTGACTATTGGAGTCTTTACGAATCAAAGGATAGTACCCATCAACAATGACATCTGAAGAAGGAATTGCAGAATTTAAATTTGTTTCACTGAGTGCAAGCAAGTCTGGTGAATTTTGCAGGAGGTAAGACTCAACTGATGGAAAGTTGCTTCGTAGACCGCGAATATTTGTAAAAGATATATTAAAATATTTAGGTGGTGGGGATGGTTTTTTAGGTTTTAAATTTTTGGTTACTTTGGTCATGATTTGGGTTTAATGAGAACTTGACTCATTCATAGATAGAGCACAGCCTCCTAATCAATGAGCTATGCAGTTGTCTCTGTCCTGTTAATTAACCCTAAGCCGTGACATAGGGCTCCTTATGTGGCCTTGACAATGCACACCAAAAGCATTAACAGGGACACCACCCATGCGCAACATGGCACTGTTAATACTCTGATATTTTGCAGCTGTTGATGGAATCAGCCTCTCTAAGAGCTACCACAGAGTTCGAGAAACCTCACTACCAGCCGGCCTCAGAACCATTAGACTGAGTTTTAGAGCTGTACCCTCATATGGAGATAACAGGAAGAGTTGCATAGCCATTATCAAGGAGGCATAAGCAAAATTCTATGAGTAGAGTCAAGGAGAGATCCAGCATTCATCATCCTAGGCAGGAAACAGTGTAACACATGTTACATCTACGCCAGCGTAATAGATGAAGAAGGGGTTCGAGTCTGGTTAGCAGAATTTTTCTGCTTACCCCTAAAGTCTTTGCCTAGGAGGCCTTCTACAAGACAGTAGCTGGATGCAGTTAACATCTGCCCAAGATGAGTATTTTTATCGAGACACCATCTCTAGCCTTTACTTAACCAAGAGCCCCAAGGCAGGGGATGTTTAGCTGGATGCAGTTTACATCTGCCCAAGATGATTGTTTTTATCGAGACACCATCTCTAGCCTTTACTCAACCAAGAGCCCCAAAGCAGGGGAATTTTTAGTCGGAGTTTATTTCTCCTAGCCTTTGCCTAAGAAGAGCACACTCTGCAAGGCAGCAGGGCTTGTGGCAGGTGGTACTGCGTTATGTGATACCAGTAGCAAGATTGGTCTCGATTATCCTGACCTAACCTGGTAAAATATATTATTGTATAATATATAAAAATTACAGAAAAAAATTTAAGTTGTTGTAAGTTGGTGTAAGTCAGGAAAACATGTGAGAGAATTTTAAAACATATTTAGATGTTCCAAGTTGTTTAAAAAAAAAAGTTGGTGATTAAAGTTTCTTTAAGGAGCGGTTTAGTAAAAAAATGCAACTTTGTATAAAAACAAGTAATGCGACATTGAGTTTTCAACAGTTGAGAACTGTTGAAGCAAGCTGTCATGTTTGCTTAAGCAGCCATTTATTTGTAAATTATAAAAAATACAAAAATGTTTACAAAGTTATTTTAAAAAACATGAATAGCCAACAACAGGTTAATAAATCATTTAGAGCATTATAATTGTAAAAAATGACCTGAACCCGGTAGTCTACTTAATAAAGATTTCCAAGATTTGTTTTAGAAAATGTAACTGAGCATTTGAGTCTAAAAAATCATAGTTAAAAAAAAAGGGATTTTCATAAAATCTCCTACACATATTCTTAACAGAATAAAATGTTTAATTACAGAGAAGTCGTGTGGTGCAGATCTTGATAAATCTTAAAAAATTGTGCATATAGAATAGCTTTATCACTTACATGCATATTTACAGCTTTTTTTTTATGCAAAATATACTTTTAAGTACTACTGTCATATTAAAAGATCAATAAAACTCAATAGATTTTATTAGCTCATGAAGTTTTAAAAATTAGTTTATTTTAGTACGATGATATATTTGTTTTTATCTATATTCTATCAATTTTTTCGTTAAGGTTGTTTTGTTTTGTGAAGT